>VZRS01008989.1:742395-939288 GCA_013398055.1 Ifrita kowaldi | reverse complement strand
TTTTTTTTTTTTTTTTGTTTGGTTCGGTGTGTTTTGTTTTGTTTGTTTTGTTTGGTTTTGTTTTGGTTTTGGTTTTAATTTTTTATTTTCCTGTGCGCCAGCTGAGAGATTGCTGCAGTCTGGAGGTGGTTAGATACACCCCAGTATGGCTGTTCTTATGTTCCTGTGCATAAGGGATTAAATCAGCACAGAATTCAAATTTCTAGAGCCAGAATATATCCACCTTGTAATGTTTCTACCGTTAAGCAGTAGTTTATTCTTTGCAGAAACACTCAAAAATTAAGGTTCCTATCCAGGTACCTCCTTGATAAAGAATGTTTGGCACAGTTAAAATTTTTGTGTTTTGAGTAATACATTGTTAGGAACTGGAGATAGCAGCACACAATAAATTCTTTTTTGGTTTTGGCTGGGCACCTAAAGCCGTCTGACTGAGCCTGGAAGGAAGTTTGGCATTGCTGCTATTTAGAAGATTGGCTAATGCAAGGACTTGGAATATAAAAACCAAATCAGAAGAAATATTTCATCTTCATAAGGTGGTCCCTAGGCTCAGTCCTGCAGCCTTGCTTATGAAAAACCAACTTCTCATGCAGCTTATTCATATTAGGGGGAAAATCTTATGATTGGGCCATTTGCTTGTCAGGATTATGAACATTTCTCCCGCTGTTCAGGCCCCTGGCATGTCCTTCTCACTGGGCTGTTTCTGCCCGTTGAAGTGACAACAAATGGGTCAGCACAGAGGTGCAGAGGGCTCAGGTTTGCTCAGGGGCCACAGGGAAAGCACAGACACGGCTCTCCTGAAGTCCTCCCAGCCCTGGTGCATGGACAACCTTCTGCTCTGGGCTGCGTCCTGTGCCAGGCTGGCTGCCAGCAGCCCAGGCTTTTGTCAGATTCACCCTCCCGTTTCTGCTGTTCTATTGTTTTATTTATATTTATTTCTAACTGTGCCACTTCCCTTTGTCCTGCCTTCTCCTCCTCCCCTAGGCCCTTTATTTTGTCTGGCTTTGTATTCCCTCAGTCTCAGACTGGTACGGGGCAGTGCCAGTGCGGCTGTGCAGGGCCAGCCATGGTGCTGGACTGGACGTGGCAGAGTCTCAGGGACCCCAGATAACACCAGAGAGGACAGTTCCATTTTGGCTCTTGGCTTGACGCTTCCTGGCCCCAGGAGGGGAGTGCGGCCAGGTCCTTCCCTGCTGTGAGGCTTTTTTGGCCAAGAAGCCCCTTGGAGCACAGCCGTGGCTGTGTGCTGCTCACAGCCCAGCCTTGGCCTCTGGGGAGAGCGCAGGACCTTTAAAGCCCTTTCAAATGTCAGTCAGGACATTGGGATGGGTGGGGGGCAGCTGATCCCAAATGGACACGATATTCCCACATGTTTGTGCTTGGTGATGCCATGTGGCCTGGCAGCCAAGCCTGTGGGCTGCAGCGCAGGCCTGGCCCCGGCTGGGCGGCCATGTCAGGGCCCTGTGGCCGGGGAGCGGAGCGGCTGATGGGGCTGTGGGGAAACACAATCCGCTTTCCATTTCGTCAGCACAAATTGTATCACTTCTTGCTCCCTGTGCCTCTAAAAATGCGGTTTGCCTTAGTTTGGAAGATACCTTGCCCTCAGCAAGTAAATAAACGCCAACTAAAATAAAAGGAAGCACAAAGCAATAATGAGGCTGCCACGCGCCGGCTCTGGAGCCTCTGGAGGCTGGATGGGGGAGCAGTGTAAGGGCTGGAATCTCATATAGATCCCTTCAAGCTTTCAAACTGATTGCAAATTTATCTAAACACTTGAAAACTTAGAGATAGTTTTAATTCTTAGCTACTTTACCTACCATTTCTTGAAAATGTTTAAAGATTCCCCGTTAATTTGTAAATGGATGTATTGCAAAAAGAAATATACCTTACCACTGAAGGACAGGATATCTATTTGCAGAAATTTCTCACAAGCACATGGGTTTTTTTCCTATACACTGTATTATTCCTAGACAATGTATTGTTCCTAAAATAAGCTGTAGAAAATAAGAAATGGTTATTTTTTAAGCACACAGTTAAATCCTTAAGTTCTAAGTAAACTGAAAGGGATTTCACTATAAATGGAAAGAGCCTAGAAATAACTTTAAAGGGACTTTATGTGTGAAAGGCTAAGACTTCACATTTGCCACACCAACTACACACTTGTTAGGAGAAAATAGTTATGTAGTACATTGGTTACCTCTGTTTGAATAATTTGCTTCATATGTTTTCCCATCAAGATGGTGGTAGGTTAAACACTTAATTTATTTTTGCTGTATACTCTTGTTCTCTCTGATGCTTCATGCCAAACTGCTGTGGTAAAAAGAAGTCAAATATATTAAAGATGTATATTTTAATTAAAAATATTAGAATAAACATATTAGTGTTCCTTCTTTTATTAACAGCAGATTGTTGGCTTACTAGGCAGCAAAGTTATTTATTTGGAAGGCATATGTTATGTTATGGAATAACACTACAAGCAGGACATTGCGTTTGATAAGTGGTTCTGTTGGCAAACTGCTTCACTTCAGTTCTGCTGCGTTGTGGGAGCACTGGGCAGATTCTCTTGTGGTGCAAACTGGCACTGCCCTACCAACACTGATCCTGAAGTCACAGCTGCCAACAGGACCACATTTGGTGTGAACAGAAAGAAACTGGTTCTGTGATGAACTAATTTAGGGCTGTTATCTCTGAAATTGTCAGAAGAAAATACGGCAACAACACATTGCACATGCCAGCTTTTTTCTAGGGTTGAACTAAGAGCTTAATTCCATAAAAGTTGTTCTTCTTTTAATGTTTTAATAGCTTAATTGACTAAACCAGGCAAGAAAAGTAGTGAGTGGTCACAATAGTACCAGAGAGAATTATAATAAAGGAGGTACCAATACAACCTAGGCTATTTTTATCATTTTCTTCCCTTCTTCATCTTTATCAGCGTGTTCTAAGTAAACCTGACATATTTATATATGTGAAACAGATGCAAAATGAAGCAGTTTTGTCTTCAGTTATGACCATGTTTTTTCAATCATGGACATGATTTATGGAAATGTTCTTTGCTGTAAAATATTTCTTTTAAAATCCAAACCACATTAATTATAAATCTAGCATTCAATTTCTTTTGATACTTTGGGGAGTGTGGGGAAGTAAATTTTTAATGCAAATAAACAGTTTCTTTAAAAAATCAGTATTCATTAAATGTTGAGATGAAACCAGCACAGCACTTCTCAGTGAAACTACTAGAGAATTCAATTAGATGTCGAGAAAATTAGCTCTCTTTTTGCAATAATATTATATGTCTCAGATTTATATCTGCTATGGTATATTTGGCACCCCTGGGGCCAACCAAACTGTGAAAAGCTGTTGATGTTGGCTTCTTGGCTGGTCAGCCTCTTCAGGGTTGAGCTCAGTTTAATGTGGAATAAACCCTAAACATTTCAGAGTTCAGAAGACTTGTGCAGAGGTGTAGGAACTGCCTGAGACTGAGCGGTATCTCCAGTAGAGACCAGGAGAATTTGTAAGATCAGCAGCTGGAGAGAATTTTTTAATCCTGGACAGGGCCAAACTATATAATATCCCCAGCACTGCCAACTATGAAGACTTCATCACATCTCTTACAAGGCTCAGGGTTTTTCTTCACACCTCAGCCCTTGAAGCATGTACAAATCTCAGTTAAATAGCGGGTTTCTAGACCTTGTGATTACAAACAGAAGCTTGGAAATGTTAACCCTGGAGGCTGAACACCCAGAAAGCAAATAAAACGGTCGTATTTTTCTTAAATCTCACATTAAAACCATTCTCCTGATTTTGGGGGTCTCATTCATAACTTCTGGGTGTGTAGATCTGGTTAGACCAGGAAGTGAATTCAGCTTTACAGAATTAAACCTTCCTGACTAAAGGTCTCTGTGGTGCTCTGGTGGTCTGTAGTGAGTTGCTACTTCTCCCCTCTGCCTATTTCTACCTGCTATTTCTCATTAAAAGACAGCCGAAAACACTTGATGTGCTTTCACTGAATTCATGTTGCTTGTGAGCAACTACGGTGCCTTGAGCAGCATTGTGGGAGTTAAATTCACATGCTCATCTTCTCCCTACCCATTCAGTTGACTACAGGATATTCTCTCAACCTCTGTTTCTTACAGTGAAGTATTCTTAAGGTATCCATGTAAAGATCATTTCCAGTGCCAGTATCATGACATTAAAACTTTTCTTTAAAATGCAAAAGGAAGTGACTTTTGCCCAGTCTTTCAAGAGTAGGCAGTGGCAGAGAGAGCTGCTGGGAAATCTGGGAGAATAGCTTGTGTTCGAATTATCTTTTTGTGAAAGTTATTTCCCCGCCTAGCTGGGCTCTGTTGGAGATTGGATCTGCAAATTACAGCTTCTGTGTAGCTGAAAGCTCTGATAGCCACGCAAGTGCTGGGGAGGACAAGGGAGGTTTGGAGCCTGTGGAAGGAAGGAAGCCGCGTGTCCTGGTGTCTGTGTAAAACAAAAGCAGCATTGCAGAGTCTACAATTGAACCCCCAATAAACCAATTTTGAAAGGCCCGGCTTCCCCTGTCCCCCTCCTCACTGTCTCCCTTTGATAGGAACAGGAGGTACATCTTCCCAGGAGTGTAAAGATGTCTGGTCTGGAAAACATGAAAGAAGAAAGCTTGTATGTTTATTTTGCACGCCATAGATTTTAGGGCCAGAAAGCCTTTTCTTTTTTTCTAATTAGAAGATAATATCTTGTTAAAAAGTATATGTTCTGAGGCTTCAAAGAGGAAAAAACAAACCAAATCCTCCTCTTGACCTATAAATACAGTTTGAATAGCTGCAACAATTCATTGAAGTTTACTGTGATAACTTGATTTTGGCCTCAGTCTTGAAGATTTGGGTACTTTGGGAGTTGCAGGAACCTTGAATATCCCTGGTAGGCTGTGAGGGGAGAAGTATGAAAGCATGGTGCAATGCTGACAGGGCAGAATGCAGCATTCCTGCACATCAGCAGCGTCAAAGAGTGGAGTTTATCGCTGCTGTTTTGTTCTCCTCCATCAGTAAACACAATCTCTCCACTCCCTGAAGTGAAATCAAACCGCTGTAAAGAAACTCGTGAGTAACCAGGGTAAAATTTCCACTGAATTAATCATATATCTGGTCCAAAATATTCAAGATATAAACAAAAGAGGATAGAATAAGATCAGCCAGGCATATAAACGTTTCCAGGGTGGTTGTTTTCCAGATAGTTTTTGAGCCACAACTGGCAAAAACCAGGGTGGTTGCACAAAGCTAGCTTTGAAAGAAATGGATTGTCATCAGTTTACACCAGCTGAGGATATGATCCTGCATATTTTGTGACTGTGCAATGGTTATGGATATGTTTGAAATATATTCAAATGTCCTTGGAAAATATTTTTCCATCTGAAGAAAAAAGGGCAAGAACATATCTACAAAAAGTTGAGCAAAGTTTAATAGATGTTCTAATGAAAATAATCCTACTAGTTTTAAATAAAAGGAAGAAGCTTTAAATCTACATCCACAAGTGTCCTTATCTGGATTTCCAGTATATGTTTGAGAACAATAATTTGTACGACAGTTTTCATTTTCTTCCTTGATAGCGTAGTAAAAATAGGAAGGGCAAGTACCCATAAATCAGATCAAAACCACAGCTGTTGAAGAAGCTAAAGTCACAGCGATTTGGGAGAGACTAAGACTCCAGACATCTCAGATGTGATTCAAAGTCCTTATGATACATAGTGTGAAATGTGGGGAGGCAGCAGTTCACACTGAAAGAGGTAAAGTGGATGACAAGATACAGTAGAGTAGGTCAACAGTGAAATATTCTAAATCCTAACTTGGGGTGCATGAGAAAGCTATTAAATGTTGAAAATTCTCTCTTTACATTTACAACCAGTGTGCAGACTTTCTTTGGGAAGTTTGAGCTATGTTGTTGCACAGTATCATTTTCTAGTGTTGTGTGAAATGAACCCAGGCTGAAGTCTCAAAGTTGTTCGTGCTTCACACACAGTCACCTGAGATTTATTAAAATAATAAACCTCACCTCAGAGGCTAGGAATGTCACTTATTGCTCTCCTACAGTACCTGGAGGAAGAAAGTGCATTTAATACATTAGACTGAGAAGTTCTTCCTCAAGGCACATATTAAATACTGGTAGTATGCAAACTCTATTCATATTTATAGAGACATTTCTGAGAGCAGCTAGAATCCATAGTTCCTACAAAAGTCTTTGTCTGCACAGCTCCTGTAAAGGCTTTCCCTGACACAAGGGCTTAAAGTCCTTTTGGTGGAAGTCAGTAATGATCTGAATTTTGGGTGGAGGGAATATATCGAATGCTATAGAGTTATATTTCATGTAAGTGACTCTGAAGCAATTGGAAGTTAGAATGTGAGAATGGCTGTATTTTTCTTACCAGGGCATAAGCCATTTTTTTTATTACATGCATTCTGCCCATGGTCCTGCAAGCCAGATAGCAATTGATTCTTGTGAAGTGCAATTTGTGGTCAAAGTAAAAAATCAGCAACAGCTTTTGGATTAAGCACATTTTGAGAGTCTAAAAAGTAGCAAACGACAGTTTCTCGTTTGTTACTGAAGCCTTGGAAGTCCAGGTGAGATGATAAAGCTGAACTGGAAAAGTACCTCAAAATTCATACTCTGTCCCAGGTAGCCTCATCCCTTTTTGAAGTGTTTTTTGAAGTGGCACATCTTATACTGATAAATTGTGAAAAATTCCAAACCAAATAATTTTTCACAGTGTTTCTCTAGCCTAGTAAAATATTTTTGCTGATGGAGGATACAAGTGCTCCTTGTATGACCTCTGTAACCTGCTGATACGGGTGCTGGATACCAAAACCAAGTCCTTGCTTGGCCTTGGTTCAGAGCCAGGACGTACAAGGCAGTCTTCTGCATGTCTGGCACGCATCCTTAGCTACCAAACTATTTGTTATTTCTGGACGTGTCCCTGATTTTCATTTTGGAGCTGTCCTGCTTTGTATTAACTAAGTCTTCACTAGGCAGGGAGGGAAGCAACAGGAGTTGGACACTCCAACCCTCAGTTTTGTAACTCCCTTGGTACATTATCTAGAGAAACTCCTAAACACTGGTTTATGAAGCTCCAGATAGCAAAGCTGTAAGTCTCAAGTTGCCAAAATCAGGAATTTGTCTTCTCTCTGCTAACTTCAAAACACTCTCTTGCAGACACAGGACCAAACAGATTTGTGTAGTTTAGCCCCCAGCTGTTTCCTCTTGACGAGGTGATGGTATTCCTTGCTTCCTGCTGGAGGTTGTCCATATTATATAAATATATATGTTGGGGGGCAAGTCCTTAAACGCCACTATCAGAAGTTAGTCCAGATTGATTGTCCACTTCCTTATGGCTACGGGAGAGAGTGGTGACGGATTTTTAGACCAGTCTTGGAGCCTAGACTGGGTCCTGTCTCTGAGTAGTTAAGCAATTATCTGGAGCTGTTTTTGCCAGCTTTGTACTTCAAAAGGTAACAGTTTGAAGTTTCATTAATTCTTGTTTTATAAGATCATAGCTCATAAGTGCATGCTTAATTAGTTCCTGCTCTGTGAGCTGATGCTTTGCACATTTTAAAATTCGTGTTTTGTTTTTTTTTTTTGTATGACAGCTAGCAAGTCAGTTAAATTTGATATTATGCATTTTGTCAGTTCCCATGGTGTAACAGTTGGTGTAATCTGCGATTTTATTACAAATCCATGAACTTTAAAAATGTTCCTTCTAGTTGGTGCTCTGTTCATGTCCTTTGGGCAAAACAAAACCCTTGAGTGTGGTAAATAACAAGCATCTGAGTAAACCTAATGTGCTTGAGGGAGCTGATGCAGTTTTCTGTCATGGTGTTAAAGATAACTCTGCCAAGTCCTAGTCAGTTCCATAGGACCAGCCAGTTGTCTCTGGAGGTAAGCACTGAAAGACAGGAGTGGCTGCCTCTCGGGTGGGACACCCTTTCACCAGGAAGCACAGAATGTGCCAGCTGGAGTCTGCTCAGCCAGGAGGGCTGCCTGGGAATAGGATGTTGTGTGCAACCCTTGTCCTCAGTCTGAGCAGAGCAGAAGGCACCAATCACAAATCACTCCCCTTGTATTTATTTTCACAAAAGATACAGCCTAGCTTGCTCATATAAGTACTGATAAAAAGGTTGAGGCTGCAAGTTATGCTTGAAATAACGGGTATTGATACTTATATATGGAATGATTCTTTTTTTTTAGCAGAGTCAAGGACTGTCCTTAAGTTTACAAGGGACCTCAGCAGCAGGTGGGAGCAGACAGCAGGTGAAGATTCATCTCTCCCTGCAGAGGCCAGAGCTGTCACCAGAGCTTTCTGAACATTAGCACCAAATGAGTATTCTATGCAAATAGCACTAGTGCTTCCACCAAGGCTTAAGTCATATGTCTGGCACAGTACCTGCAGATGACAATGACTTGTTTATTTTATTAGATCATGTGCTACTCTCCCAAACTCAAATAAATTATTCATTTCTAAAGAATGTCAACAGCTAATGAGTGCTTGAACAGTTCACAAACACTCAATGCTCTCTGGAGGGTTGGATCTGTTACTGCTGCAAACTGGTACATTTATTCATGTATATAACTTCTACAAACGTGGGCTATTTCTGCATCTTTCACTTTTGTAATGCTTTTCCTTTGAGCTGGCAAGGGTAAAGTATATACCAATTAGCATGGTCAATGATAAACTTAGTCATATGCACTGCGAAATTGTTTACTGTATTTCCCAAGAAAGAGAAGTAATTACAGTCCAGGCTTGGTCTGTACTTTGGATGGCAAGATTACTTCAAGATTGTTTTGTTCACTTCTAAAATTTGGATAGTGGATGAATTAGAATAAATCAGACAAGAACACTCAGAAAAGATTTTAGGTACTGTTTAGTTTTGTATTTTCTCTTAGTTTCTTGTATGCTAATTGGACTGTGAGTGTTATTTCACCAGATTGCTTCTAATTATGTTTGTTTGGATAGCAAATTATCTTTCTGAAGGAAATATTTGCTTTTATGTTGAAACATTTGAACTGTGAAAACTATGCATGGGGTTTTTTCCTCACTAATAAGGTGAATTTGCCAGGCCTTCAAAGTGGTAAAAATTACCTAATAAGGTGATGAGAACAGAGATAATATTTTTGAACTTATGAAACAGTTGTCAGAGCAGAGCAGACATCACAAGCTTTTCAGCAGCTCTTCTAGAAAAGCTACACAAATATGAGACTCTGCTTTCTTAAGGGCAGAGTAGTTACAAATTTCTGTATTTGTTTCCAGCCAATTTCCAAAGGTCCAGAGACAAGTATCTCTGCATCATTGTTCTTACTTGGGGAGAGGGAAAGCCTAAGTCAAAGTAGAAGACCTGAATTTTGCCAGAACTTCACTGTGAATTAGCAGAGCTAGAAGAGACCAGAAGGATTTATATTTCCGATATGTGTTTCATATTATATGACAGAGCCAAGCAGTATCAAACTGTACACACCTATTTGAGTAATGTGTTCTTTCAAAGAACTCAAGTGCCAACTGAAGTGTGAAACAGGAGCTTTTCAGGACAAGTTTTGTCCTTTCCTTTCTAAAGATACTAGGTCTGTACAGAAGCAATGGATTTATGTTGCCCTACACCAAAACCGCAGCAGTCAAGAGACAGCACAGTGACAATTTCACACAGAGATGTGATTTATCATTGCTTTTACATCACCATTACCAAGGCCACAGATGATGGAGTAATAAAATTATCCACACATGTCTATATATTGTCCCTCTGCCAGGTTGTAGCCAAGGTCTGGGGCTGTGGAGTTCAACTTGACTGCAAATACAGTCCTGATGGTGGCCAGGCATGGCAAGGCATGTTTGCTCACATTCACTGAGCTGTGGATGAGCATGTTTTTTTACCACCACATTAGCAAATGTAAATTAGTCATGTTCCAGAAGTCAGCTTTAATTCAAGGCAAAAAAAGAGATCTCTGTCTGCTTGAAACACAAGCTCTTATTAATCACTAATACTGTAGCTAAGCATGGAAAGTGTTTGCAAATTAAGTAAAATTCTACAATGCCCATCATGAAGACAGAAATTAATAAGTGACACTGTTCCTACTTCATGTGTTGCACAGAATTTCTATTTTTTGAGCTCAGTTATTGTTCTTTACATGTTCTGCCATGTACAAAATGCTTGTATGAAGCCCTTGCAAAACAAGAACACAAAAGCTCAAAAAAGGAAAGGAATGTTAAAAAATATATATTTCCCTAACAAAGCAACTGACTGTCAGATTATGTTCTTGAATTTTCGGGAACTATCTGCATTAAATATCATTTCAGTTATATTTAGTTCTCTAGTAATTAAATGATTTTTCCAGCATATATATTAAGCAAAGCAAATTTTTTAAGTGTGCCTTTTCTCCTTAACCAAGACCTCTCATACATGAGACACTGTTATCAGCAAAGGCTCACAAATTAGGGGGTTTGGTAGGAAGACTGATAAAAGTTCCAAAGCTGAGAAAAGTCACTAAGATCAGTGTTTTCAAAGACTGAAGTTTTAATGACTTTTTATCTACTATCTGTTCGAAGCTGGATTAAGTTTTCCTTTAAGCATCTTTCCCTGAAAAGCACTTGTGAGACAAGTACAGGTAAATTGGACAGCCTCATAGTTTTGTCAAGGTTGTGTTTCAGCAAGGGTTTTGTGTATTGTACATTATATTGAACAAGAAATACTCTGATCAATGTTTTCTCTAGTATTTCTACAAGACTTGTGTGGCAATGAATACATCCAAACTGCTACATCTGGAAGACTCTGGTTTTATTCCTGTCTCTTTTTCAAGTCAAGTTGTTGAAACGGGTTTATCACAGGTTAAAGAAGATGTATAGCTGAAACACAAGCACAGTTCTTTCCTGTTCCCATAGCACAGCCACATTTCAGCCATCACAGCCCAGTTTTTGAGAAGAAATGTTTTCCAGTGGCAGGAGCAGATGGTGTGGGAGATACTCAGAGTGCCGCCCTTGGAGAGTTGCACTGGTTAATGCAGAAGGTGCGAAGAGCAGCTCTCTGTAGGAGAGACCAAAGTGCCAAGGTCTGCCTGAGGGCTTGCTTAGCCAGCCAGGTCAGCAGTGTGGGAGATCTGCAGGAACAGCACAGCACAGCAGTCAATATGCCCAGCATCTGCTGTTTCTGTAAACTCATGACAGACAAAAGTAGCGCAAAACAAAACCAAAAAGATGACACAGATGTTTGATGTGCTGGGTGATGCTCCCACCACACAGGCTGACAGCTACCTCAGACAGTCTCAAAGCAAGGCAATTAGGGAAACAGGCAGGGTCATCTTTCCACAGAAGCTACATTTAATTCCAAACAAACAAACAAACAAAACCCCCTCTCCCCCCCCTCAAAAAAACTAAATTATTGTCTCTAGTTACTATATTGGTGATCCACGTTTTGTCCTGACCAAGAGTCTTGTGGAAGAAGCACAATAGATCTGTGAGTCAATGCATAAGCTACTTCAGTCTTTGTTGCACTGCAGCAGAGGTACCTGCAATTTTTATGAAATTAATCCTGCACACAGGGCTAATGAAGAAATACTAAGGGTGGCTTATTCCGTTTGTAACAGGAAAGTCTATCAGAGGTGGCCGGTGACCTTCAGAGTCCTGTACTGAAAAGATTTAGTAGGGTCAACTTCATTGTTGCCTCTCCACAGGCAATAGAGGGAGACCTGGACATCAGTTTACTGATGGACGAAATGCCAAAGAAAGCCTTGTATGTCCTTTTGCCAGCTGCAAAATGTATATTGGAGGAAATTCTGTCTCGGCCTAAGCTCATGTGTGTGGCTTCATTTATGTGAGCAATGAAAATGTTACAGGAGCCCTGGTTTAATTGAGCTCTGTCTTCCACCTACTGCTTGAGCACTGCATTACTGGCAGTAATAACAAATTTTGAATGCTATTAAAGTGGAAGAAGGAGGACTATCTCGATATTAAGTGGCTGCTTGAGACACCATTGTAGTTAAGAATTAATTTAGAAAGAACAGATGCCCCTGAAAAGAAAAATGTATCTCTCTCAGTTGAGGTGTTAAGAGGATTAAGGATTAAATAAGCACAAGATCAGAGGCTAGACTAAGGCCAAAATAAACAAATCTATTTAGTCAGGTATAATAAGAGGAGATCAGAAGAAATGAGAGGCATTAGAAGACAGTAATGAAGAAGGTGACTTGCAGAGAATATTCAAGATACAGAGGTCACAGACAGAGTTTCTAAACCACAAACCAGAATTGTTAAATCGAAAACAGATGACATGCAGAAAAACAGGCCATGATAGCCAGATGGTAAAATTCTGTGAAGAACTGTCTGAGGATAAAAAAGCCCTGTTAAATAATATTGTTTCAACAGGTGACAGACAACCACAACATGAAGAGCTGAAACAAAGTTCGCAGTCAAAAATTCAAGAATAGAATAGTACTAGGTGCCTTGCCTCGGTACTAGTCAGGGTGCTAATACATTTTTCCCAGGTTGAATGTCAGCACTAGAGATGACTTGTTCCAAGTGGGAACATGAAAGACTTTGTATTAATATTAATTCCATTATCAAGAGAAAATAGTGGGAAGACTTGTATTACAACACACAACTTTCTATTATTCTCTGGGATCAAAATCAACACTGGTAGCTTTTAGAGAAGGTTTTCAGAGAGGTCAGTGCTCCCAAAATATGGGGTTTTTTCCCCTCAGAATAACGATTAACTTTATGCAGTGAAGTGGTCTCAGAGACAGTTTCTAACATTTCACACAAATTTGTGATATTTGTCCATCTCTTCAAAACCAGTGGGTTGTCCACTTTCAAGAAAGTGGACTACAAGGCAAAAAGTTATCTTTACTGAATTCTATCCATCATCAAAACCGAATTCCACATCATATGCATCCCAAAGCAGCATGTGTCAAAAGAGAATTCTGCTCTTGTCACCCCTTGCATTGTTTACCGTGGTCTTTCAAACTCTGTGCCACACATCCATGTTTCAACAATCTTTATTTTCCCACACTTCTCATTCACTTCCCCATTGGCACTGAAACAGTCACTAACTAGCATGGCTCTCTTTAGGGACCTGGGCACTTTGAATTGTAGGTCATGAAATATTTCCCTGCAGCTAATACCTCAGTTTGATTGAGTTCCTGCATGGGTGTATTTGTAACTGTAAATACCTCTAAACACCTAAATATCCCTAAACCCCTGAATATCTACTTCTGAACAGGACAAGACCTGATCTAATAGAAAAGGGACTTACATTGAATGGGGCAATGCAGTGCTGAGGAAACCTCTGGAAAAGGAGATAAGGAGATGTCCTGCTACCATTTACCCAGATTTCAGATAAATTCAGATAAACCGAGTGTAAGTTCTTTAAAGTGTAGAGAACACAGTGTGCATTGCCCACATTCCAGATGAGAACTGTGCTGGGGGTGGTGCAGGTTTTTGCCGTTCCCTCCTTGCAGAGATGTGACAGGGACAGCTGGTCCATGGAGATGGTGGGTCAGTCACAGCCTGAGTCCCTCTGCAGTGGGAGGAAGGTGGGCTTGGGAGAGAGCTCCGAGAGGCGGGTGGTCCAGGCACCAAAGAGCAGGAATGAATCACTGCAGACATCCAAAGATAACTATCTGACTTGTGAGTCAGAACCCAAAGATACCAGGATTAACAAACTTAAAAGCAAAAGACTTAGCCAGAGAAAGATTGTATATAATCCAATGTATACATAAATGCCTCTTACGCTGCCCAGCCAGTGAGCCAAAGTGCTTGGAAGAGACTTCTTAGTGGGAAACCACTATATCTGATGGTTCTGAGAGATGGGTTAGGAGGCATGGTGTCTAGTTTCTTGCTTGTGAAACTTCTCAAGCCATTTTGAACAAATATTTTTAGCTCAAGTAAAACCAAATTTCAGCGAAACACGGAGTAAAGGCCTTGTTCCCCTCCACTGTGGGGTTATCCAGCAGCATGAGGGAAGCAGTGGAGCTGATGTGAAGGGTCTATGCAACCATATGTAATTATGAGATACATATGCAGTTGGTGTGTAATCCCAGGCCAAACTATGGTGTCCACTGATAGCAGTTAGTGTAAAATCATAACTTCACAGAAGCAATATCCAGCCCTTAGCAGAATGTTTTCAGGTACTTTTTTTTTCTTCCTTCGTAACACACTTACTCAGATATATCCATAAGTTCAATTTCTTGTTAATTATGCAGCATGTTAGATGACTTGGATAATTCTAATATGCAGTTAAAAAACCAGATCTGCTTTCTGAGATGTGCATTATTTTCTTCACCAGATGAGGAAAGAAAAGCCCATCTCCTTATAAATGTAAGAGATGAAACAGCAATTAAGGACGTACTGGATGGTGAGCTTTTTTTTCCTAAGGCAATTATTATTTGGATTCAACTTCTTTCCTAAGTTAAAGGTTTATTTATTTTGTCAACTGCCAACAAAGCACTACTTTGTTAATTAGTGCCATTTCACGGGTACTTGTACCACTTCATGTCCCAGGGAGACTTGTCTGTGGGATCACAAAGATTTTCTAATCATAACTCTGAGAATTTGCTGTTCTAGTCTACACTGCTGCCCTTTGCTAAGGAATACCACCACAAGAACTGAACATACACTATTTTATTATCTACAGCAAGTTTATGTCTATAAGAAGATATTGCATGTTATAAAAATCCTGGGAATCAGGATCTTTTTCGTGCTACATTATATGCTAATTAATTATTTTTAACACTTGGCACAAAACAAGAAGAAAATCTTAAAATCAGCATATCTGATTTGTAGCAATCCAAATATGTAACTAATATTACCACAATATTATGGTTCAAGCAAGGCGGGGAGAAAATAAATTCATAGCTGAACCTCTTTAGGGGAGAAAAATTCACATTTAATATACCACCCACAAGGAAGCCAGAAGCCATGTTTGTTGTTGTTAAAAAAGCAAACAAAACCTCCCAATACATACTCACCCTTTTTGGTGCTGTGGATCAGATCCAAGGGATAACATCATATTATCACACTGAGTGAGTGAAATCATGTTAGCAAGTGTTTTTATCTGAGTGTCGGTGACACCTAACAGATATTCCCCAGGGCACTGGCAGGTCACAGATTCATTAGAGTAGTTGCTTTCCTGAAAAACTGTGATTCTTAAGCGTCTGTAGAAAAATTAGTTTTGCTAATCCTTCTGCTGATGGGCCATTCAGACACTGGGTCCTGTGAGTGCAGATAGAACACATTAATTGTGATGAGGAATAAAGCGTTGCAAACCACGGGAGAAGCAAAGAGAGGGGCAGGAAGCAGGGAAGCCTGTCATGAGAAGCCAAACGGGTAAAACAGCACTAGCTATTTTAGAATAGAAGAGCATCCAGATAAGAAGGAAGAGAAAGGAAAGAAAAAGAACAAAAAAAGAATTAGTGAATCCCGTTGATCCTGTGATGGAGTCTGTGTTGTCTTTCTCTACTTTCTGTCCTTTGGAAGGGTAATTGCAGTTTTCAGAGAGAGTTGTGGTTAAATGGTGCATCCTGACACTCAACTGTGGTCCAAGGACATTTCTAAGAAATTGCATAAACCCCCAAACAGTCTCACAGTAGTGCTTATTGGCACAGGAAGGGATCAGTGATGGTATTTCTGTCAGGAGAAATGCATGGAGTCTGAGCACTGCGTTTGACAGCTATGCTGAGGATGGCAGCTGTCAGCCTGCTGCAGACACAGGCTGAGCAAGAATGGGGAGGAGAAGGGAAAGCTTGAGAAGTTGCTGTCTGGCACGTTGTAGGCATTTATGTAAAGAGCTGCATTCAGCCTTTCCTTCACTACATTTCAACGCACTCTCATAGCACGTGTGGAAGAGCCCTTGTCTCTGCTAAGATGCTAACTCTCTGGCATAACTTTTAAAATGGATGTCTTTTTGAACTTAATGGAGCTGCTTCCATGCTTCAGACTGAGCTGGCGGGATTGGAGGCCTGATGGTGTGACAAATAGCAAAGGACCCCTGAAGGGCTGGGGAGGCCAGATTCCAGCTCTCATCAGATGGCACCTCATTGCTGCACAGACACAGGGTAGGGCTTGCACTGATTCTATAATTTCTCCAGCACAGCTCATGTCTCCTGCTGTCCCCAAAAATAAAATTTAAAAAAAAGAGGAGAAAACAATAGCAAAGCATGTCTTGTACTGTGTTTGGGAAGTGCCAAGCAGCTTGTGGAGGCTGCTGCTGAAAAAAACTAGCAAATGACAGTGATGTGAAGTTAATGAGGATCAGGACAGTTGGCAGTGGAGGTTTCTGAGCTGCAGAAGGAGGGGGGCTCTCAGGAGGTCCCGATAAGTATTAGCAGTTTTGGATGCTCAGCCAAAACTTCTGTGGTTTGCCTGTTAGTACTGAATTTCTTTTTTGTTCAGCCGTTACTTTATACTGTGCGGTCTGGCCAGCAGTTGTACAACAGCGTTTAAAATATACAACATGCTGTGAGACAGAATGCAGCTACCTTGTCAAGGATGCCAGCATTAAATTACAAAGAGGCTAGTATACTCCATTTATAGGATATAGCCATTTTGCCTGGAAAAGTCCAGATAGCCAACCTCTGTTATTGTTCAGTTTAGGATGCAGCAGCTGCCTTGAGTCGAGTAAGGGAGGAGGAGGATGGGAAAGGAAAGGGAGGTGGATGGTTCCAATAGGGTCCATGAGAAGTCTGGCCTGGGAAAAAGAGAAGTGGTCGGTGATCTTTCTTTGAATGAGTAAAATAGAAAGAAAAGTAGTTGTGTAACGTCTCCACAGTGCTCATCCCAGGAAAATGCAAGGCTTGTTTGCAGGGTGAATGTAGCAGAGATTGTGATTATGGTTTTGAAGTGAAGCAGTGAAGAAACTCTACACTTACCTGTGGGTTTGGCTTTCTGTCTTTTTTTTTTTTTTTTTAATTTGATAAAATTGATTTCTTCTTGGACATTAATTGCTTTAATAGAAAATATAGAGTAGGGCTTTTGAACAGCAACATTGCTGTGACATATCATAATCCTTGGTGCTCTTTTCATAGTAGTTACTACTGCACTAGTGAAAATAAGTACCATACTCTTAAAGGAGGTGGAACTAAAGATGCAGTTACCCCAAAAGCTGTGTGAGAATCACAGAGGAAAGCTTAAAATGATCTCATAAGAGAAAGAAGAAAAGAGACACCAGATTAACTTTGAACCTGGGAGTCTCCCACACTGCAAATCAAGCGCATTGTCATACAAAGCACAGGTGTACACCACATGTACAGGTTAAAATCTAGTCCCAAGTGCTGTGATGACAGTTCTGTGTTCATAATGTACATATCCAAAAGTATACTTGTGTGTCTGCTATAAATTCAGGTAGGACAGGTATAGAGGAATTGCTTTCTAAGTTACAATATTGTAAATGCAGCTTTGCTCCATTGGTATAAAAAAACCTATTCATTTGTGAATTTGTCCTAGAGGTTTCTCTTTTCCTTGTAATAATAGTTTTGTAGTCACCAATGTGTAAATAGATATGTTTGTGTCCCACTTTTAGACATAGAGAAAGATTATCTTTTCTGTGGTCTGATAAGAGCAGAGGGAATTCTCTGCAGGAGCAAGCCTGATAGATGCTGTGGTAAGGATATAAAAGGGCTGCAAACCCCTTGGAGATTTCACAGCTTTCTAATTGGCACAATGCAGCATAAATAGAAGAGATGAGTTAAAATAGGGAGTTTGCAGAACAAAACCAACATAAAGCTCTTTATCTGACATTGATATAATAAAAATGGTTTTTCATCAGAAACATGCAGAAAGTAATTTTTCCCACCTGATACCACGGTAGGTGTTCAGCACACCTATTTTTGTTTGTAGCACAGAAGTTGAAAGTAGCACATTCTTTAGGTACCTATGAAAAACCAGTGAGGTTTTTTGGTTGCAATTTTTCAGAAAAAAAATAAAAGGCAGTTTGAGCTCTGTGGCCTGGTTTAGCAGGGTCCACAGAAAGCTTGGCACAGGACCAAACTTTAGGAGCAGAAGCCTTTAGAGGATGTGGGGCATAGGTGATTGAGCCCTCCAAAAAAAAAAGCTCTGCTGCCTGTGTTTTTGAGATCCACCAGCTTGGGGCACGAAAAGAAAGACGAAAATTTAAAGGAGAAGAGATGTTAAGCAAACTCTACAAATGAATCATTTTGTTGTTTTTGTTCATAGCGTGCACCTAGAAGCCCTGAGTCAGCTTCAGGCCAGTACTAGGCACTATATTCCACACATAAGAAATAAGGAGATTGCTGTCATCAGGCTCATACTGGCTGAGAGAGGTTCGCCAAATTGTTCTGCCATAAGAATGCACTTGTTGGCCAGACTGGAAACAAGAGAGAATTCCATAAAAAACCCAGCAGAAGTTTTGCATCAGCTTTGGTTTCTTCAGGCAACAATAATACCAGAACAGAAAATAAAAAATAAAAAAAGAAAGATAGTGACTGTTGTGCTTTAAGCATCTTTGGAATTAATTAAAATATGTAAAGGTGTTAGCAATGAGCTGTGTCAATTTTGCTAAAAGGCTGATCAATATTTACATAATTTATTCACCCTGCTGAGTGAGAAGCTGGCAGTCAGAATAGCATCACTTCTGCATAATACTACTGCAACAGGAAAAGGAAAATATTTTCTACATCCTGAATCAGTTATTTAAGGTCTCTCTACCTCCTTGGGAGTATGACAGAATCGATCAGCCAAGCTGAGCAGCACTGGCATTACAAACATTTATTCATGCCATCTGGTACTGAGTCAACTCCAAGTAACAAAGGATTTTATTTTCCCACAAAGGCTGAAGGTTACATAAATGTTACCCACATTCTTGTGGCATCCCAACATGTTATTCTCACGTGCTGTAGAGAGATTGACAATTCCCAGACCAGAGCAAGACAGACAGCCATGAAGATTCCTGCAGCACAATTGCTTACTAATGCCACTAACTGTACATTTTAGACCCCTCGAAGAACCTTATTGCACAGATAACATACATGGGCCAACATGACAGGGAACACCTCCAGTGGTTACATCCAAGAGTAGTAGTGTAGGATTTTTTACTGATCTGGAATGACCACTAACTTGAACTCCCTTATGTCTCTATTTCATTCAGCTGCTCATAAATTAGCTTGCCATCCTGAACTTATGAAAATAAATACGTATTTGATGCTCCACCAGTGTACAGTCAGTCACACTTGCTGCTTTTTTTCCTAAATATTCAGATGCCCACATGAAACTTGTTATCCTTCATCATAACTATAAATACTCTCTGCATGGATTTTAATACTGAAATGTTTTGTAAGGGGTTCTGCAAAAAGAAAGGTTTAAGAAATACAGACAGTCCTTCAGAGGTTTTAATGATGTGGGGGTAACGTGTAAAGAAAATGCATTTTCATAACTTCCCTTCCAGAATCTTGTGCACCTTATTTACAGCCTTACTATTCAGGCATTTATATAAAATTGTTTCAGGCTTTTAGGGCACAAAGACAAACTGACATCTGAAATGTGGCACATTTGCTCACCTTCTGCTGGTCTTTTTTTCGTAGGAGGTGCTCTGATGGCCCAGCTCCTCCAGCAACTCCCACTCCATGCAAGGGGCCATATCCCGCAGGCATAAAGCTGCCAAGGAAATTCTCTATTTGAGCATTCAGAAAAGTAGACCTGGTCAGAATTCTTTCTTTCCTGAAGGAAACATTAAAGGAAAATAAAAATAAAAACAAGAGGGGAAGGGAATTCACATACCCTTTGGGGGAGAAAACACAGATAGAAAACTTTTTTTAAAGAGGAATTTTATGTGTTTTACATGAAAAAAGGAAGATTTGTTTCTCCAATGTGCAGCTCATACTTCTGTTTTCATGTTGTTTTATCCAGACTGTATTTTCTATGTAAGACTTAGCTCATGCTTGTTTTTTCCTGAGATATGTGAGACATTCTGAATGTCTTTAAATGAAGAGCTTCAAATATAGTGTTACATTGCTCTGCTTTGATGGGAGCAGGACTTTCACTGTAAGGCCAATAGGATCACTATGACATAGGGCATGGTAATCTCTAGTTCTAAAGATGAGTCAGTCACTGATTTTTATTTCCACAAATAAAAAAATATCCTCAATTCCTTATGAAGCTACTGAGATCACCTGATGGTAGGAACAGAGAAAATGGGAAAATCAGGACACGATAGTAAAAACTTTCCAACAATCCTTTCAAGCTTCTCCTTTTAAAGCTGAGCTGTGACCATACACGAGAGCCTTCCATTTAAACCTGGTTTTAGAAGCTGCTATGGAAATTTCCGTTCTGAAACATCAGACCAATCCCAGCTCCTGCTGGATTCAGACGAAGCAAGATCTGTCTCTTTTGGAAAAACTATTAATGTCTCAATTATGTGAGAGTGTTGAGTGTTATCTCTTAGAAAACAGCTTAGGAAGTCCCAAAGTCAGACACTATCAGAAGTTGCGAGGTTTCCTGGAGGAAGAAATCTCTGTATACCTACCCTGGTTATTTCTTTTCCTTAGCCAGGCAAAACACTGCTAGGCTTTTGTCTCACCCACAAGCAGGAGCATGTTTAAGAATTTGGATTTCATAATGGCCCACAGCTTTCTAGGTAAATCCTGAATGGCACTGGGCACTCTTTTTCTGGTAAGGGCAAAAAAGACTTTACATTTTCTCTTGTAACAACTTTATCTCGATATAAAACCTCCGACTGTCTCTGGAACATTGCAGTATTTAATCAGTTAAATAAGGCAGCTGGCAAAAGAGGACCTAATTTATCCTTGTCTGACTGATTCCCAGTCACCTAAGAAAAGAAGCTGTCAAATAGAAAGCCAAATCCTGTGGCACCTACACAACAGAAGAAAGCAATGGGAATGTTCTCTGGGAGATCAAATAAGGACTCGAGTGTTTGATTTCTATAGCAAGAATAGTGCACAATTTCCAGATGTTTATGACTTTGAAGAAAAACTGGTTTAGAGATAAGGATCTCAGAAGAGCTCACGCTGAGTGCTGAGTGCTGTGTGTATGAGACGTGCAGTACTTCAACTTCTGATCCATATAATAAAGAAGACTTTCATTTAAGGCACCAGACAGGACTGTCTGTTGGTCATGTAACTCAGAAGTGTCTTAATGGCATAGTTTCAGACTTCTGCAAAGCTAAAAAAAGAAAAAAAAAAGAGGCTTATAAAGCCCCAGCCCTTTCTACTGCTACTATGAGATAGCTTGGTCAAAACGTTAAAATTCTGGACACTATTCCCAGCTTACCCTTCAGGACCGTGCCAGGGTCCTACCAACACATATTTGACAAAAGAGAATATTTGGTTCATATTCATGTATTGAATGAGTGGAAGAAACATCATTCTGGTGATTTATTTTCTCAAGATGCTATAAATAGATAGATTAAGGTGTTCAGGTATGAGTGAAGACAGCATTGGTGAGAGAATCATTGTTACTTTCAATGTTTATATTGCCATAAATGGAGAAGGATGAGGAGTTTGCGGGATTGGGATAAGAACTAAACAAGAAGGTATTTCTAAATAAAATCAACTTATTTTGTGTAAACAGAAGTCATTTTACCAGAACAGTAAAAAGCAGGACATTAATAATGTATCCTTTAGACGATTATGGCTGTTTCTTTTAATTCTTATTTGCCATTTAGAAAAATTGTAGGAATATCATATTTCCTTGGTACATGAGTTCTAAACCAGAGGTGTCTCCCTTCCTAGATGGAGGGTTCAGAGACAACACTGCAGAACTGCACTGGAGGACTTGATTTTTCAGAATATTTGAATTTTATTTCTGGAGTTTGATAAAATCAGTTCATTATGAAGGAATCTTTTATCGTTTCTCAGTCTAGTTGACCTAAATTCATGCAGTTGGGCAATAAAACAGCAGTTCAAATAGTCTGACATTTGGAAAAAAACTAGTAATCAGATAGAGTTAGCTATCAGGGTTAAACTAAACTACTTCATAAACTTGTGTTTAAGTACCATGAAATGGAGCACATGCTTAAGTGTCTCGATTATTAATCAGGTCCTTGAAATAGGCCCACAAAACAGATTTTAAGGAATATACCCTTTCCTCTCCTAGCAATGGAAATTCTGTTATTACAGTGAGAGCAACCTCCTAGTGAGACCGTATCCTGATTCACCAGGTTTGCAAGTGCCAGGGACCAAGAAACTACTACAGGACAGCTTGTGGCTTGTTGAGTTTTTAATCTGATTTTAACACTTTCATTGGCCAGACTATACAGTTAATATTTTAAAATATTTCACTCCTTCTCTGCCTGTAAATCTATAGTTTAAAACAGGCATGTCCTTACTCAAAGCTTCTGTAAGAAAGAGACTCTTGTGTTAAACGTTTATGTCTCACTGCTAGCTTTAAAAATTGCTCATCTTTAATAAAGTTACCACAAAATGCACAATTTATTTTTGCACAACAGGAGTCTATCTTTTTCCCTCTTCAGAAAATATACAAAAGCAGGTGGCTATATTTCCTGAGAGAAATCTATTTGAAATGTTTACCTGCTTTAAGGTATACTTAGGAATTTTAAATGATCTCAAGAAAAACTTTTTATTAAGTCAGGTTTTAGTAGTACTTTTTCTCTTCACCTGTAGTTTTAAACATGCTCGAAATCTAGATTTTATGTATTTTATGTCTGTGCTGCTTATGCATTATTTTCAGATTAGGAAAAAAAATTCCAAATAACAGTTGAGAAATACAACGTGTGGTAATGTTTTTCAAGTAGTTTACTCAGTGGTTACAGTTCACAGGCAATGCCTAAATACACGGTTATGTGGCTTAATTTAATTTCGTAATTATTGTAAACAATTGATACTGTAAACACAGCACAGCATCTGAAAGGACTCCAGTGGACATTGTAGAAAAATGCTGTCCATTCTGTTTTAAAAGTATGAAAATTAGAAGTCTAATACGTTTCAAAAGTATTTTCTTGGGTTGTTGTCTTGTTGGTTTGGTTTGGGGGTTTTTTGGGTGGGTTTTTATGGTTTTCACTTAAAGATTCTGGATTGTAACCTTTGGAATAGTGAAAGAGAGGTTTGGTAAATGAAATAATAAAATCTTTTGAATCCGTATTCCTAGATGAAATCATAGTTTTACAAAGAGCCCTTTTTCCTAGTGAAGTTCACAAATTAGATTTTGTTACTGGTAATGTTACCATTTTTGGCAAACTGGAGTTTTATGAGCATTTTTGGCTGAGAAGCCCTGTAAATCTGAAATAGCTTTGCCCTCCATGCATACAACCATGAAATGACACAAAATATTGACAGAAGTGAGCCCCTTTTCCATAAGGGCTCCCTGGCAGGTGGGTGGCATGGCAGCCATGGTGGCAGGTCCCCGGCAGCCTGGATGAAACAGGATTCTGCACAGCTCCTGCACGTGCCCACAGCTCCCAGCTCCCTGGATTTTGTTGGGATTTGAAGGCATTTAACACCTCGCGGTCACGTCCGGCCTGGGGGCCCGAATCACCTGGCCTGTGGGGACCAGTAGGTTCATGGTTGAAATCAATGATCTTGGAACTCTTTTCCAACCTAAATGATTTTGTGACTCCAGGCTCTTGCTTCCCATCCAACTCCGAGCAGTACTTCCACTACCTGACACAGCCACTTTCACCTCTTGAGCCTCTTTCTGATTTATGAATTTAGACACACTTTTAGGCCTCACAATGGAGGGGTGGATGGACATGATCCAGCTGGAGGGCTGGGGTTCACACTCTGTTCCTTTTATTCTGTCACAACTCTGCTCTCTGTGATTTCACTGGTGTGTTTGAGCACACCACGCCACGCTATGACCAGGGGACTTTCCTCCCTCATATTGCAAGTAACAAATGATTGAATAGCTGGGATGTTTTTTGATTCATTTTGCTCTCACGAAGAAACAAATGGTCAGCTCTAAACAAGGAAATTCTCACATAGATTTTCAGAACCCAGGAAGCAGCGGATGAGATGGGAGAAGGGGAAGGCGAAAGGCAGATGAAAATGTATTTCATCTTTTTCTGGGAAGATGCTACAAATGTGGACATGCATTTCTACGTAGCAAATTTGAAAGTGTTGTGTAACTCATGTTCAAAATAGTAATTGAAATGTATAGTGTTTATTACATTCCCATATGTTTGCAATCGAGGTATGTCTCTATTGGATGGTGAGCAAAAAGCTATAATTTGCTGCTTAGCATCAGAGCTGTTGCACATTCATTTAAATCGCTTTATTTATCTTCTTCCCCATAAAGAACCTTCCATACTGTAAATTTATTGAATGGTTAATGGCCCAAAAGTATGGGGTTCATTACAAAATGAAGTATTTATTGCAGTGTTAATTAAATAAAAGCATTGTAATCTTTCCAAATTGAACAATTATGCTCATTTGAACATTTTAAACAGAAAATCTTTTATATACTAATTGAGTTGCGTAATGAAAAGCACGTGTAATGGAAATTTTAATCAAAACAAATACTGAAATAATTTGAACACTTTTTACAATATAAAAGGTCTACCTCAGTTTTTATTAGAAATATTATAACAGCCAGATTAGTTTCAGAACTCATGACCTTTGAGTGCGGTATATTATTTCTGAGCTGATAGGCCACCCTCACATACCAGTTGGCTAACCCCTTAAACATCAAAGTTACTGCTTGGCTACCAGCCTCAAACCATGACAGACTGGCTGCGAGCCCAACACTTGACAGGCTGGCGCTGGGCCTGCAGCCGGGGCTGACAGCCCTTTCTGGAGGGGCTGATGAATGATTCCTGGCAGCCCGCGCCGCGCTCCGCCGGGCGGGGACAGCAGCGCAAGGAACCTCCGCAGGTCTTCGAGAGGCGGCACCTCGCCCGGCGCCCACATCAACGGCATGTTCACACCCAATTCTTTATTTATTTACCCGATTCCGCCCAGCAAGCCTGGAATATCTGTGACTGCAATTATATTTCAAACAGCTCAGCCACCTTGCCTCTACATTTTATTCCACGTTGAAGGCTATTCTGCTTGGCTCTGTTTCCTGTTCTGAACTTGTGCTGGCTTTGTTTTATCATTTGCAGACAAAAGCTCAATAACGTGTATTCATTTGTGAGTATGAAGAAAATTCCTGAAAGATGAAATTGCATGCCACAGACTTGCAGCTGAAATTTTCCTGTTCACAGGAAGATGTGTAACTCAGTCTCTTTTACTGGGAGTTTTCTTGTTTGTGGACTGCCATTTCCTACATGCAATTCCCATTTAACAATATTAAATTGAGAACAAGGGAAAGAGATCATTTCGATCTTTTACTTTGCCTGATGCGGTTGTACTCCATTAAGTCCATTAGCTGACATGAAGATTTTTCTGGGGTTATTGAGAGATTTAAGGATAAACCTCCAGAAAAAAATACCATGTAATTAAAAGGTATCAGCCTTAAGCTGACAATATATTGATGAAAATGCTTTAGAAGCAAATTTCTACTCACTTTTTCCTTAAAGCGAACAATTATTTATTGGAATGCATAATAGTAATCCCTTACAATGACTTAACATATAGGTTTATGTGATAAAATGGACCTAATTGAACACAAATGCAAAAAACACAGTGTTATTAGGCAAAGTGACTATATTTTAGATCTAAACCTCAACAAACAAACACATGGACATGAGATATAAGCATAGCAAGGGATTTAATGGAGATAAAAGAGTATCTAAAATGTAAAATCTTCAGAAGTGGTGAAAGCCCCTGTGCTGGGGTTGTTTTTTGCCTAGTGTGCACTGACAGAGGCACCAGTCTCTACAGGATGAAGCAGGTTATTCCTTTACTCTCACTCGTCCCAGGAAAGCCTACATGCATTAGCAGTCTCTCCTGTTACACAGTGTGTCTCTGGAGCTGTTTGAGTGGCAGGTTGAACGTTTCCATGGATGGGCATTCACATGATACTGGTAAAGGTGAGTGATTGCCAACGCATTATGACTCTGATATTTCCAGATCACTGCTAATGGGATGTGACAAACCCTAGTGAAGAGTCAGCTAGAGCAGCCTTTTATATTTCAAAAGCCATTTTCATCCCTTCTCCCAGAAAGTCTGAATGAATTAGGAGAGGGACCTCTCACAGTGAAAACTTGTTCTTATTTTTCTTGTATTAGTTTGGAGTGGATGTCCTGCTGTGCAGAGCAGAGTCAGTGCAAGCAGGAGGGAATCTGGCTGTAGACTTCCTTAAGTTATCCCATCACAATCTAGCAAGGTAGATGAGAAAAAGCCCTGCAAATGAGGAACAAATATGCAGAGCAATATATATGCAGATCACAAAGCCTACCTTTATGCATAGGAATATTTAATGGCATGACCAAGGATAGTGTTGAAAATACAACCATGTTATTTATTATCTACAGCCTTTACAACCTAAACCACTACAGAACAGGTTCTTCTTTCCTGGGTAGTAGAGAGATAATGTTTCCAGCCTGAAGAGATTTAACTGCTTAAAAATCCAGGTGACCCAAACTAAAATGACTTCACCATATAGTTTAAGTTAATATCTAGACTTTACTTCCTAACTAAGACATCTAAGTTTCACTTAAGAAAATGGAAAGAGAGAGGGGAGTTTTTTGCCTTTTTTTTTTTAAATAAGCAAGGGAAACCATTTTCAGTCTTATTGTAACCATCTGTGGGAAACACCGAGACAAATGAACTCAAGATAAAGGAGCAGCAGACAAAACATCACTGTGCACCCACCAAAAAGCACATTTGAGAGTTCAGCAGCTCATGGTTCAATCCAGGGCACCGGGAGTGGGGAGTATCCTGCAGCCCTTAGGCAGACCTGTGGGCAGCCTCCAGGGAGGGGAAAGGGAGGAAAGCGTGGCTATGGAGAATTAGAATTTTTGCTGCTGAGAGCCTGCAAGGCATGAAGATGAGAGCATTGCTTCTGGAGAAGAAGCTCTTCCTTCTCTCCACAGGCTCTGACCCTCTTGTGGGACAGCACCCACCTGAGATGGTGCAGGTGTCCCACCTTCTCCAAGGCAGCTGCACTCAGGTGGAAAATACCATTCAGATAATACACTACCAATGAGCTTTCAGTAGTGCTTTTCCAGCAGAACGGGAAAAAAAAAAACAATAGAGTAATTTTTTGCCTGTAAATGAAAATATTAACTCTTATACTGCTAATAACTACTACAAGAAGGAGTGAGAGCTGCACTCCATGGCCTGTTCATGACCTGTGGCAGCAGCTCCCACAGATGAGACCTGCACAGGGGTTGCTGCCTGCTCCCCTTGCCCCCACCCCATGGAGTCCCACCAGCTCCCTCCTCTGCCTGACCATCAGGCCTGACAGTGGGCTTAGACTTGCTGGAGCATTCCCTCCTGTGCTTCAATGGTTATTCACAAGCATAGCAGTGTTTAATTGAGAATGAAGAGATAGCCCTGGTATTCCTATTCCCCGCTCTTTACTGGCCCTGGAGGAAGGCAATGGGATAAAGAGGGGAAGCAAGCATCTTATCTGCTAAACTGTTCCTAAATCTGGTGGGGGGCTGGGAGTAGAGACTTTACTCATTGCTGTAAGCAGAGCTCTATTCAAGAACAGAGACAGAAATCTCTCCCCAAAATATGAAGTCCAACAAGATATAGGAAGGAGGAATAAGGGTTACAACTTGTATCTCAAACATATTAGCAGGTGTTGAAGGAAACTCAAATTTGCCTACTTCCAGGGGTTATTTCAGGATTATGAAATAGTGACATAAAGAAGGGCTGTTTCTCCTGCAATTGCCTCAAATTAATCATTTTAATCTTATTCTTACATGATGTCTCATGTTACTTGGGATTTGGAGGTAAATCTCCCAGTTGTTCCCACTAGCCAGTGCGTTTCCAGAGTACAAATTCCTGGGAGGTGTGCTCCAAGACACCTCCTGGGCTGCTGCCATCACTGTGAGCCCAGGCCACAGGGTTGTCCTGGAGATAAATCCGTTTTTCCCCAGAAAAGCAGCCAGTGTTGCTCTGGGGCCCACAGGATGGAACCCACCGTGCCTGCACTGAGTTGCTGCCCCAGATGGGGCCGTGGATGTGCACAGGGGGTTGGGGCCTCAGTCCTGCTGAGCCTGCCCTCAGCAGCTGCAGGGGAAAGGGCTCAGATGTGCCCAAGCTTTGGAGCAGTGGAAGGAGCAGAGCATCAGAGGCCATCCAAGCATCTTTCCTGCCTTTTATAACACAAAGGTGTTAATTTTTGTTATCTTTTAGGAGCCTGTCATAGAATTGTTGTTTGAGTTCTACTCACCCACTCTCCCTAATAAGAAAACGCCTTTGCAAGTCTTTTTGTTTCAAAAATTACATTAAACCCCAAATATGCAAAGTGTCAGCTCTCCGCTGGTTCCACTACAATTTCTAGGTTTTACCACTTATTGGAGTTAAACTAATTCAGTTCACTGGGTCAGCTCAGTTCGTTTGCTCAAGTAGCTGGACCAGATGACCCTTGTAGGTCCTGTCCTACTCAGAATATTTTGTGATTCTGTAATTTCCAGTCTCAATCAAATTTAAGATGTTTGATGCTGAGCTATGTACAGATTGAAATACCAGGTCATATCTTAGAGACCCCCTTTTTTAAAGTACGTGAAGTGGAGTGAGTTAAAG
The DNA here is from genome assembly GCA_013398055.1 of Ifrita kowaldi. NCBI lineage: Eukaryota > Metazoa > Chordata > Aves > Passeriformes > Cinclosomatidae > Ifrita > Ifrita kowaldi. Next base: position 910,722 of record VZRS01008989.1, on the reverse strand, counting down.
AGAATGGAGACTGGTGGTCTTAGCAGAAGTCACGTGCAGGGACCTGTGTAGTGGTTTGGCATATGGGTGGCAGAATAAATATCCTGCTTTGTTAAAGCTTTCTAATATAATTTTTTTTTTTCATCAATCAGTTTGGTGTCACTCATTGAAGACATTTAGCTGTTAATTCTCTTTGATTTTAGTGAGAGACAAGCACTCAGGTATTCCTGAAAATCCCACAAGTCATACATGTGTGTATTTAGCTAACCAGATATGTCTAAAAAAACATATTAACATTAAATGGAGAAAATATCTTCATCACAGAGAAATTTGAGGTCAAAAAAGGCTAGAAGATAGCAAGATTTTTTTTGTTATTGCAGTAATGTGAATCAGCTTTAAATACCTAAAAGGGACCAGAGGGACAGGGGTCCTGGTAGTGGACTGTTAATCACTGGTGTGGTCAAAATGGGCCAAATTCTACAGCCATTACTCAGGCAAAACCCCTATGAAAAATCAGCGTAAGGTTTGCCAGGGTAAAGATTTGGACTTACAGTGGGTGATTGCTTAGTCTTTTATCATTTGTTACATCAGCAAACTCCTCTCAGCAAGCAGTGCGCACACAGGATATAATTTAGACCACCTACAGAACAGCTTGTCTGATTCCTAACTGCAAGCCATTAAAAACTAGAATGTAAATATGGTATTTGAGCCAGTAGTGCCATCAACATAGCATGGATTTCTGCTCTGAAATCAGAGGCATCTCTTGCCTGACTGGATTTCACAACCGCTGTTTGTTTATGAATTGTCTTCGTGAGGCTCTGAAGATGAAAAGACCCTGAGCTGGTAACACACTCCTGATTTAAGGACTGTAATGAGATCAGAATACAGCTTGGCTTTGGTTTAATTGCAAAAGCACAGGGAGATAGGAATTTTTCTCACCTGGATGCTGCTTTACATTTGGAGCAAGTTCCCTGACTTCAGCTCCTCGGTTGTGCAGAAGCTGGGCCCCCAGTGCCCTACATGAAAGGTTACTTTTAATTAGTGCTAGAGCAGGCCTTCAGGAGCTAAATAAACTTTGAGCCCCTATTCTCTCAGGAGCCATAGCATGCATGCCAGGCCTTCAGAGCTAATATGAGTGACAGAAGCATAACAAAAACCACTTCAGGAGCTGGGGAGAACTGAGTGGCCAGAGATCTGAAGCGACCTGTGTTGTGAGGGCGCAGGGAAGGCGACAACACGGCCAGGAGTGGGAGCCTGGATGGCAATTAGTGCCCCACGTGAACAGCACCCACTGCCAGCACTGCCCTGGCTGCTCTCATCCTTCAGTGGATGTTGTGCACGCTGTTCTTACAGTTCTCTTGGTAATTTTAAGCTCAAGAGTCATAGCCATTTATAGTGTATGGAATTGCAGTGGTGTTTATATTTCCATGTGAAAACCGCGGATATGATGACTTAGTCATTTATGTAACATTAGGGGATAGATGAAGATGGGAATCCTGGCCTCTTTCCATCCTAAAACATGTCTTATGTTTGTAACATTATACTGCGTTTCTTGGGATGTATTTTTGCTGCATTGATGAATTTGTGATTAATGGAGTTTTATCATAAGAATTCTGTACACAACTAAAAATTACATGCAATTACATGTGCAGAAACAAAGCAAAAAATATTTGAGTTGGAGTGCACAGCTTTAATTTGGCCACATTGCTGGTTACACTCAACCCAATTAGGTAGTTTTTCTTACAAAAACAAAGTAATTAAATAACAGTAATCATACTTTTGCATGCAGACTGAGTGACATGATGTGACTTCTTAATGAGAACAACAAAGAGCAGTGGAATTAAATGTATCCCTGGTGTAATACAGTTGCTAAAAATCAACATTACCACTGGGACTAATTTGGTCTAAAATGGATTGTTTCCCAAGGCTTCTGCTGTGTGAAAACTTCTTATCTTTGAGTAAAAGGGAGCAGTGACCTCACTTTACATTTGCTTTCTTTTCCACTTGCCTATTTCCACTGGTTTCAGTGTGGTGGTACAGGTGAAAATGGGGACAGAATTTGATCCAACCATGTAAATAGGTACCAAAATTTAATGTCCTGCTGGGCAAAGAGCGTATGTTGAATCTGCCACTTTTCAAAGGGTTTGCAAACAACATGGCTATAACACGTTAGTCTAACTTAAGTATATCCAGATATATCTGCTATACTGGTGAACCCTAGCCAGGAAACTCCATGTTACCTGAGGAATAGTGAATTTCTAGAACCTTCAGTTGTACCTCATGGGATGAAATGACTAGACATAGTTTTTAAAATAACCTTTCTTTCAGATTTCCGAGACAGATCCAGATGAGTCAGTGTTACCCTGATTATGGTCAGGAGTCAAACTCTGTAGTTACAGGGTAGCTGAAGAGTCAGAAATGCCCCGTGTTTGGTACATCTCCTGAGGCATGTTGTTAAACTAATAGTGAAATACTCACTGAGCAGGCTGTTATTAGTGATAATCCATCATAAGCTTGCTAAATTCAACCTGTTTTGCTTGCAGAAGTGTTGCTGTAATTAAGGCCTAATCCAAAAGTCACTGTCTCTGTATAAATAATTTAATTCAGTTCTGGGCAGAAAAGCAATTCTGGTGGTTCAACAAGCAAGTGCTCCATGTTGATAAATCTTTGTGAATGTGTGATACAGGAAAAATAAATTCAGAGAGGAAATCTAATTCAGCTTTAAATTTCTAAGACGTAATTGTAGACAAGAGTGAATAAAAATAAATATTAAATTTTGAAGCATAGGTTGATGGCTTCCACTTAAGAATTTTAAAGCTAAATTTATGCATGGGAGGATTAATATAGAACAATAACACTGCACCCTCCTGAAGGCCAGAGGTTGAGAAAGAATAATACATCAATGTTATACTGAGATATAATACTCTATACCCTATTTTTTTTTTTTTATTTGGTGCAGAATAACATGTTTTTCTTGGATAGAAGAATTTTGTGTCAGCTCTTAGCCATTTACAGTTTCTTCTGGCATCTAGACTAGGGAAGCTAACATTTATCTGGTTGTGCTATTAGCACCTTAAAGCCCAGTCTGAAACTTTCTTTAGTCCCTCTACTAAATAAATTTAGCAGAGTCTAGGAATCATAGTTTTCTCTTCACAGATGCCCTTTAACCTCTGTGACTGTTCCTAGCTATATATTTATTTACATAAAACACAGTACTTCTGTGAAACACGAGACTGCCTACCTCTACAATCATTCCCTGCAGAGGGGGAAAAAAAGCCCCAATCTTGTCAATATGCTTCAGTTTTCACTTCCCTTAATGTAATCATCCTCTGTGATTTAAAAGGTGGGAATATGTTGATCTTCATTACATCACTGTTTTAAAGGAGTGATAATGAATACACAGCCAGCTTTGGGTGCATGGAATGGAATCAAGTTCATTTTATTCTAAATGGAATTTAGTGGGCACTGAACAGCTTGATTTACAACATATCTTAGTGATGGATCCTAATAATAGTTCGGATGGTGTTTTAGAGAGGCTTGAACTACAGCTGGCTTGGCTGACTATTGAGATATGTTACAGTTTTCTTCAGTGTAAAATTTAGTTTGAAAGTGTCTTATATAGGGCCTGAACACAGCAGGACTTTGTTTTGGGTTTGCATGGCCCAACTTTGGTAGCCAGACCCAATACAGACTTTTAATGGATGCCACCACCCCCACCCCCACTAACATCCAGATAAGAAATTTGTCAGAATCCAACATCCCTTCCTAGCAGGCCAGGCACCATGTGCTCCTGCTTCAAGACTACTCAGGGATTAGAAAAGTGTCTGAAATAAGAATCAGCTTTTAAACCAAATTTCCACAAACAGCCTGGTGATCTTGTGGCTTTCGCTGTAGCTCGCTTAGTGTGAGTCTCCCCTGCCCTGGTGTCAGGCGTTGCACTGGTGCTCCCCTGTTCTGGGGCTTTCTGCAGAAACCTCGGAGTCCACCACATCTGAGGGGTTCTAGGGAAGGGCAGCGACCCCCCAGTTCTCCTCTGTGGTGGGAGGGGGTGTCCTTGGGAGAGGCACAATTCCCCCGGCCGGGGAAGGGAAGCAGCTGCAGTGTTTCAGTGCCTGCTTGCCCCGTGCTGGTGCGCCGTGAATCCGCCCCACAAACATCTGTTCCCATGCCCCGTGCAGCATCCCAGCGCCATGCAGTGCCATGCTGGTGGCTGAGACAGTGTTTGGAATTCCAGAACGCCTCTCTCTTCACTCTGAGGAAATACAATCCCATAGGTAATTATTTCACTGCTGAAGGATGGCTTTCCAGGCATGGTACCTTCCCTTTTACAAAACCTATGTCTGTTTTATCTAAACCACCAGAAATCATAATAACTACCCTCCTCCCCACCCCCCTTTTTTACACATAAATTTGCTATCATTCCTTCTCATACTTGAATGTTCTCCCACCTGTCCTCAATTTAATCCATGAATGTAAGCACATAAATCTTTGTGACATTTTGGCAGAACGTACCTATTTTCAGATGACTCCTTTAGGAAACTCTGAGTCCAGGTGTTTGTTTTTTGTATAAAGTGTTGCAAAAGGGGAATTTTAATGTGACCATACAACCAAAAAACTGGTTACATTTGAAATTCTGTAAAAGGGTGGGTTAGCATGCATGTAAACTTTGTGTGTCTTTTCCACACCCTGAGTTATATTCTGAGAGCTAAATGATAATTACTGTACCATCTGTAAAGAGAAGGAATATAGAATTTTACTGCTGCAAGCATGTGATTACACAAACTTTGTTATGTGTAAAGAACATGCACTGGATATTTAAAAGTCCTATATCACATTTGACACATAGGGATGAAAAGTGGAATGCTGCTCGCAAAATATATTTTTGGGATGGGCTGAAAAAAGGAAAAAAAAAAAGAAAAAGAGCTGAAACAGTTGGCTATCTTTCTTTGGCCAGATGGCTGGTAAACAAAGATCAGAATCTATTTTAAAATCTGATCATAAGGTCTGGACTGAATAGTTTTCACATAAGGACTGCAAGGTCTGAAGTTTGAAATCCTTTTACCTTTAGTTACTATGGGGCCTATAGGAACCCCACCTTTTTTTTTAAGGTTGTATGATGAATTAAAAGAGAGGTGTTCACTCTTCTCTTTCTACCAGATACTGCACAGATTTCCTATTTATTGTGTGGTTCTCCAGCCCTTGGGAAGAAAAAAATTCTTGCTCTTTTAAGATTGTTCCAATTTTTCACCACATTGAAAATGCCCCCCCAATTAACTGATTTAAAAAAAATCCTTTGTACCTAACCCTATGTGTAGGAATCTCTTAAAAACACAATACATCGTAATCCTTTGTTTTTAAGGTGATGATAAATCCACAAAATAAGTCTTTTACTGTTCTCCCAAAGGTGAGATGAGCAGCTGGTGGTGCTTTGGTTATTAACAGGACAAATAACTGACTTGGAAAAACTTGGAAAAACAGGGCAATGGGGGAAGAAAACACTACCAAAAAATGTCAAAAAGAAAACAAGAAGAAACTCTGTCTGGGAATCAAGTGGCTTTTTTTCCTCTGAAATAAAATTTGAGCACAGCCCTCCCACTTCTCTAAAAAAGCTACGGCGAAGCAGATCCCCATCTCTCACACACCTTTTTCTCTGGAGGCAGGAAGGAGGGGAGGACCACACAGGACAGTGGTTACTCTATCTCTGTTAGCTCACTCTCCTGGCAGCCAGGCCGATGGGGTGGAGATAAGGGCAGTACAAGGACTTAGGCAGAGGATAAGAGCATTCATTGTTCCAACGCTGATATTCCCCACTATAGACAGACCATTTTCCCCCCCACTTTAAATCCCGTAATCACTTATATTTTGCAGAACAACAAAAAAACCTTTCTCTTTTGCTTCTAACGGGCTAATCCTGCAGAAAGGCTTTGCTCTGAATTCATACTTTTCTATAGGGCCACAATCTCTTTTCCAGTGAAAAGGTTAATTCAAAGGTCTTTTGACCGGGCCGGGCGGCCGGGAGCGCTCCCAAGGTGGCAGCACAATTGCCGGCACAGGAGGGGAGTGGCAGCTGCGGCCCCCGCGCCTCGCACCCGCTCCCCGGTGCCCTTCTCAGCGCTGGAGCTGATTGCGGCTCTGGGAGCCAAGATAAGACCCCGCTGTAAGGAAGATTGATGCACGGATTGTGCTGTGAAAGACCACAGCCTCCAGCTGCCGCCAGCGCCAGCACCGACCGCGCAGGGTTTGCTGGTGCGAAGGGGAGGGAGGTGCTGACTCGGGGGTCTCAGATGGGGTGCCTGATGTACCTGCTGGCACCTTTATGGTTCGCTCTTGCATAACAGCTCCTGAAGGGGAGCAAAACCAGCCCCTCCCACTCTGTTCCCTCAGTGTACCTTTACTGAGAGAGAAAACTGAGATTTGGATGGACCTGTAGAGTTGGCTGTTCCTGCTGCTCTTTTGGCATCATCAGAGCAATCCCTTTAAAATTCCAACTTCCCATGAACTTACCCATTCTGATCTGAATTTCGGGTGCAGGGATTCCTGCTGGCCACCCTAATCTCCTGCCTGGGCAAAGGATTCTTTTCATGCTGATGGCACAAAGGACTTTGTGGCAAGTTTTGCACAGCATGCGCAAATGAACCAATCTTCTGTTTGCAAGCAGGAGGAGAGCTTTCTTTCTTTCTTTCTTTCTTTCTTTTTAGAGTATTCAGTTCATAGTGGCTTTTTCCTTTTACTCCTGCAATGTATCCCAGGGTAGAGAAGGAGTTCCTTGCCAAAAATTGAAGCATATTCAGCTTTTGTGGAGGAAATAGCATTACTGGTCAGAAATAACACTCTACATTTGCTCTAGAAATCCAGAACAGTTTGTAGAGAAACATTATTCTTCTGATAAAACCAATTTATAAGGTGAAGTTATGTGCCAGGTTTATTGGGACTTGTCCATGAACATCTGAGGGCAGATTGTTTCTTGAAGGCTTATGTTGCACAGTTCTTTGCAGCTGAATACCAGTCCCAGCTGCAGCAGATATTCTCAAATGAAAATTAAAGGTAGTTGTAGCTATCTAAAGTAAATACAAACTGAACAAGAGGTACTAATATTAATCTCTGAAACAGAACAGGGGAAAAAAAGCCTAAAAAATGTATGTTTTTCTAAAAGAATGGTAGATATTTCTGATATCTAAAAGGAATTGTCTCCTAGGGGACCTGATCCAATGTCTCCTTTGGTACCTGAGCAATGGCATTTTCCAATCTCCCACCACCAGCTTTGTCTACATCTATCGGGCAGCAAAGTGAGCACAGACACTCTTTTCTTGATTTTTTTTCTTTTTGAACTTTGATCCCATGATGCTGAAGATATGGAGAACTATGGAGTTTTGATGTTAAAGAGTAAATGACTGAAATCATACAGATCTCAGTGGCAAGTTCCACTTCTCCTTAGTAGAAGTGTCAGTAAATTCAGGGGTCTGGGCCCAGTCTGAGCATTTTCTTAGTGATTGTCCTGCTGATTCCTCTATCCTTTCATTAGAAAGACTCTTTTATAAGCAATGCTAAAATGCTAATTGGCAAAGGAGAAATTTTTCACAAAAATATTTCATTTTGTATCAATGATTAAAAACTTCAGAAGTTCTTAAGAGAAGAGGGCACACACTTTGAACAAATATATTTTTATTCTACCCAGTGCTTAATTCCTCCAGCTTTTATTTGCCCTAAAGAGAATGAAAGTTAGTTTTTTAAGATCCTAGGACTGCATAATACACACAGGCTGTTCCAGCATAAAACTTCACATCTGAAGTGCAGTTCCATGTTTTTAAGTGCTTTAGTAACTTAAACAGTAGTAGAGGCAAAACTTGCTGTATAAAGTAAACAATTACAGGAGTATAGTCAGCATTTCTCATACCAAGAGAAAATTAGCATGGTAATTAAATTTGCTTCTATGTTGTTTTGCAGCTGTATTTTTGCTAATCTAATAATCTTGGAAGGCTATAATTACTTGTCTTTTAAGATGCACCTGCTATCTGACATGGTGTGGCAAGCACAACCAATATTTGGTTTATTGTGATCAGTGCCTGTGGAGGCATTCTGGAGGGCAAAGCAAAAAGAATTCCCACTGAGGTCAGCTGATCATTTTCCCTGGTGGGCTTTGAGTACAACTCACTCTTGTGTCTCCTGCCATCATCAGTCAGGATTGATTCCTGTCTTTAGTAATAGGTTTAGTAGGAAGCAACTTTATTGCAGGAGAATGAGCTCTTTTTGCATGTCTGCTGATTTTGCATATTTTTGTACAACAATGACAGCTAGGGCCGTGTGTTATCTGGTGAAGCAGAAAACATTGAGTATTCAGTGTATATTTTGTATTTGTGTATTTTCCGTACATACATTCTCACAGCAGTTTTTTAGGAAAAAAAATATTGGGTCAGGTGTCCCTTTACTTAAGCTGATGATGCAATCTCATGCATTTACTAAATTAGTAAACCTCAGAGGAGATAGTGTGATTAATTAAGCATACTAATGAGAATGGACTGGTTGCGAGTTGTTGTTAGGGAAAAAATCCCTACCTCTGCTTTTCAGTCCCAGAATCTCTGTGGATTAGGGAGAGATTATTCTATGTGAGATCAATGAAAATTGTACAATATTCTATGACTGAAAAAACAAGTAAGGGGGCAGGGGGGGATGCCCAGCCCTGTTGATCACCCTGCATGTCTCTGTGCTCACGCTTCCTCAGACTCACACAGTCTGTGTCATTTCCATCCCAAGCATGGTGGGATCCACCGTTTCTCTTGTGTTGGCGGGGAGAAATGACAGATGAACTTCCACTGCTCTCCAGTGAGCAGTTCTGTGTAAAAGTGACCTCTACAGCTGAGGTGGATGAAGTTTTTAGGTAGTTTGTTTTACCGAAAAAAAGAAAAATTCAGGTTGACAAAATCTAGCCAGAAGTAATTCCACTCAAAATAGAAAATAAACCCTAAATACTTCAGTTAGAATGAAACTTGTCTGGCCCTAAAGAAGGAATTCTATCCAACTTAATTCTTGCTTGTTTCGGGGTAGATGAAAATTCAGTCCCAACATCTGGTCATTCCCATAATTTTCCTCTTTTTCCAGCAAACTCTCCGCCCAGTTCTGCTTTGCAAATTTTTAACATTCTTCAGAGATGTAAAAAAAACTCCAACCACTCAGCTAACCAACAATAGCAAACCCCGGGGTTAATTGCCTGGTTGTCCAGTCCTCCACCACAAACACCCACTGAAAGGAGGTGTTACCACCTACAGATCTCACCTGTGACCTTGGCTGCTTGAGCCAGGAGTGCTGGACTGCACACCCAGCCCTGAGCCCACACCTCTTCAGAAGCAGCAGCTGTGCTCAGATTGCAGGTCCCGTTCGGAGGTGTGTGGTCCTGTCCCTGTGCCTGGAATGAAGAGCACTGGTAGAAAAGCAGCTGATGAACATCACTGAGAAGCAAAATTCCAGTGTCAGATATGTCTGGGAGTGACTCAGCTGGAGCCATTCAGATCACTTCAGATTTATATGTACCAGAGGAGTGAAATTTGGTAGCTGAGTTACTGATAATCATAGAATGGTTTGGGTCAGAAGGGACCGGAAAGATCATCTGGTTTCAAAAATCTCATTTCTTTCTCTCTGCTTCTGCAACATTCAGGCTTCATTGCAGGAGGGGGAAAGCTCTGAATTTCTAAGATGCAGTTTGGGAATAAGACGCCAACAGCATCATACACAGTGTTATACCCATTTATGCTGCATAAATAAATATCCAAAAATGTTTGTTATATTCAGCCTTGCCTATTACTGAAACCGAAAGCACTTGTGCTTCCAAAATGATCCTCAGAGAATTGCTTTGCACTTACAGAGGCTTTCAGATTGGCAGGGAGCCATTGGGCAACTTACTGAAAGTCACTGAAAGCTGAAAGCAAAGTGAGGGTTCGACATGGAAGCAGTTTCACAGATGTTACAGGGCCAATTCAGATTTCACTTACAGAGGAGCATGATAACAATAGAAACATACCTCATTAGAAAATAAATATAGGATTCCAAAAAGATCTTATTACTGCCTTTATACCTAATATAATTCTTCCAGATGAAAACAATCCTCAAAATAATAATTTAAAAAGTCCCAACAATTCCGCTATTTGTTGAGTAAAGCTGTCGTGAGCAGGACAGGCAGAGTGCAAACACCTGGCTATGGGATTTGGTTTTGAAGAGGTTCAGGCTGAAAGTATTAACTACAACAAGTTCTTTTTTTGGCTCACAGATTTTTTTATAATTATCCAGTCTATTTGCCCAGAATTACTTGCCGTTTCTTCAAAATATTGTTTTGCTTTTTGAATAGCACACAAGTGATTCGCTGTAAGGGTTCACTATTCAAATGTCAGAAGCCTTGGTGTGGTTGGCTTCTGAAGCAATGTGGGAATGTTTCGGGCTGCTAATGGGTGATTTACGTAATCCAATGAATTGCAAATTGCAAGCGCAACAATGGAGAATTAGTGCTATCTTTGAAAGTCTGACTCATCCTCGTAGGCCTCAAGTTCTCCAAGTCTCCAGTGGTGACAATAGCGTGCAGCACACGGAATGCTTTTAAACTGAGCTGCCTTGGGGATTATGGATTGGGATGATGTCCTTGGTGAGAGCTGTAGGAAGAGCTCTGCTGAACTGTAGCCATTGCAGATGACTTTTGTTCAAGATGCAGCTTTAAATTCAGCCCAGGTTGCTTCTTCATGGCAGCTGTGTTTTGTCTCGCAGGCTCTTGAATTTTTCTTAGAGCATCAAAGTTGCTTGCCACTTCTACCAGCTTTTATCAGGAAGAGGTGCACGTTTGCTGTTTTGATTAAAGCAAAGGAGCCAGGGAAGGGCAATCAAGAGCCACACGTGAGGTCTGTGCCCACACCTCACACCGGCAGAGGAGCTGTGGGCTCCTGTGAGCTCCTGTCCCGGGGCAGGGGCAGGCAGCCTGAGCCCACAGCAGCCCTGGCACGCCAGGAGCACCGGCTCTGGGGCAGGGGCTGCTGCTGGCAGCTTGTGGGGCTGGGGGAACCCAGCCAGTTTAGAGGATGGTGCAGCCCCCTGCCTGCCCCGAGACACCACACACTCGTCCCAGACCGCCCTCACTTCTCCTCCTGGCACCTCACTTCAGTTTCCATGTACCCTGAAGCACAGGATGGCTCATCAGTTTGTAAGCAGAGGTGACATAGCTGGAAATCAACTAAATCCTCAAAGATTAAACCAACGTTTTAATTCACTTGGTTAGTTCATAATCCCTGTGCCAAGCAGGGAAGCAGGCAAGACGTGGCTTTGAGAGCAGCAGCTGCCCAGCAGCAAATCTTGCAAGTAAAATTAAATCATGCTGGACCATGCTGGAGCAAGAATTTCCAAGGACACTCGTTATTGTTCAGGCTTTTAAAAGATATTTTATAACAATGATCGACTGTCTGCTGAAGCACATGAGGGATGGTGTGAGCTGGTGGTTGGGCAGAATGTAGGGAAGCAGATGGAAAGAGGAAAGTGCCACCAGTTAGGCTGAAGCATTGCTGATTTTACCTGTAGTCCTTAGAGAAAATGTGTCCATGTCAATAAAGGCAGTGGACCAAACAGGAGTTTATATTGGCACATTGAAATGCACGGGATCACAAGTACAAACAATACCCATGGGAAATAATTCTATAACCGATAAAGCAGGTTCAGTGTTGGGATAATTGGATAGACGATTTGGTGGCCTAAACAGGGGACAAAAGCTTTTTATGTGCAGACTTCTCTGCATCTCTGCTCCTCAGCTATCACATGTTACAGATCCCAGAGATGTGTTCACAGCTCCTGCCCAAGGTGGGGTCCTGCAGAGCCTCAGGCATGCCGGGGGCATGGCAGCATTCCTGGCAAGCACTTTCTGTGACTCTGGTTTGCCTCTGTGGTGGGAGTTGCTGAGTCTGTATCAGACTAAGCACTCCAGATTTGCTTTGTCACCAGTATTTTACGCTGGGAGGACTGTATGCTAGGCTGCCTTTTGGCAGGGTGTGGGGAGAACAGCTGTACAGCCAATAACTAATTCCATAATTGCACTAATCTAGACCAAAACTGTTTCAAACCTTAGACGGAAACACAGTGCTGGCAGGCCTGATCAGCTCTCTATGGAGCCAGGAAATAATGAAAATAGGTTCAGCGAGGAGAAGGAGCTTAGCAGACCTGAACCCCATCATTAGAAGTGCAAAGGAGCCTTTTGAAAGTTAGATTTCCAAAATGCAGGTATGATTACTTTCCCTGAAGAAATTAGCAAATGCTTCACACTGACTGAAGAAGTGGCATTTTTAAGCTGTGGGTTATCAGCACTGTTCAAAGCAAACATATGGCAAAAGCTTCTTGCAATGAGCTGAATATGTAGCTGATAGTGAGTGGAAGACCTTGAGCTCAACTATCCAAATGAGTGCTCTTGGCTTAGCTGTGCCAGTTTTCTTACGAGAGATTCTTTAAATAACTGCATAAATAAAGAAACTAACATACTTTCTCAATGCCTTTGGGTATCCACCTTTGATTTTAATTTTCTGCCTCATAGAAAATGCTGTTTGTATATTACAGTGGTGAAACACCATCAAAATATCTTTACATGATACATAAAAAGGAAACCATATAGCAGAACAGAGCAAACTGTCAGTGACCGCAATACCAACTGTACAGCCTTTCATTGCAGTGCTCCTCGCCAGTAACGATGCCTTGCATGTATAATTGCAAGTTTCTAAATGTATTACTGGCTTTCCGAGGGAATTACTACAGAAATGATCTACAGCATTTTTCTGCATTTCATTTGCAGCAGCTTTGCAAGCTTTGCTCTTTCTCTTTCCCGTGAAATTGAAGGAAGCTGTGGGTCTCCCACTAAAAAAAATGAAGGCATTCATACCCTGGAATCGAACACTGATATTGGTAATGTCACCTTCAACAGACTCATCAAAGTGCTGTTTCTGAACACGTGCTTAGCATGAAAAAAAGGATATTTGGCCACTATATAATATATAGTATATAACATATACATGTAAAAGTAGATAAATTCTCTGCAAGTATTTAAATGTACATCTTTGCTGTCCCTCACTGTTGCTCACTGACAGCCAGGGGCACAAGGCTGCCATTTCAGTGGCTGCTGGTTACTGTGGAAAGAGTGGAGGCAGAAGTGTAGCTATGATTGTTGAGATGATGAAAAACTTCTGCCTACAAGGAGAAGGTGAATATTTACTCTGAGTGCCTGTCCTATAAGCCAGCCTGTCCTTGGGAAGAATCAAGAAAGCTTAGTAAACATCTGTTACCTTTGAAATTAAAGTCTATTTAGTGCATTTCAAATGTGTAAGCTTTTGAAACCATGGGTTCGGGTTTGGCCTTTCTTGACCAATTAAATGCATATTATTTACATTTTTAAAGGAATTTAAAGTGCTGTAAACAAAAAGGTGGTTCCTTCTCTGACAGTGCCAGCCTAAATAGGGAGTAAATTTTAGCTTCATTGATGCTCTTCCCCCTTGTCAATTGTACAGATGAGCACAGAGTCCATCCTTGCATGCCCTAATCCGTGAGGTATTGTTAATTCATTATCTGGTGGACTAATGAACAACAGACATTTAGTTTTTGTTCACTGCTACTTCATACTTATACTATGCTTCCCAGAAGTGAGCCACTTTATTCTAAACTAGAGTTCTGGAATTTATTATTTTTTCTTCTTGTTTCTGATGACTGCAACTATTTTTCATAAGCAGCCCCATTTCTTTGGTTTGTGCCAGCTATGGAAAAAGGATAATGGGGGGAAAATAAATCACAAATATGACAATGGTAATGGCTGGCATGAATGTCCTTTTCCAAAGCACTGCATTTAGCTCTTTAATTTTTTTCAAAGTGCAGACATGATAGTTTATTGAAGCAGGTCACAGGAAAATTGACTGTCTACTAAAAGATGAGAGGCATCACAAAACAGACATGTGAGTAGCACAATGACTACTGCTGGTGCTGGAACATGAGGGAGCAAACATGGCACTATTGTCTGTGCTTTGCGAAACCAGCAACTGAGATTCCTCTGCTCCAGGAACTGCACACCAAAAGTTTTGGTCCTCAACTGCTATTCTTTTCATACTATTTTCTACTTAAAGAGATCTTTTACCGAGGAAAAGATAATGGTTTTGTAGTTTGCATGGGCTACTTAGGGGAGAGCAAACATCCCCCATCTGCTTTCACCACGTGTGGCACACTCACCAGGGGATGAGACAGCTCCGTGCCCCGGGCCCCCAGGGAGGGACAGGAGGAGGGTGAGTCCGGGGCTGGACATGCACTTCCACCACCCACAATGAGGGCTGCACTGCCAGGACCAGACACAACCCCCCTGTGCTGTCCCCACTGAAGGGGCTGATCATCATCAACCACCTCCTCCAGAACACCTCTTTGTAACCCAACAAAGGCTTTGTAATTGCGTTAATAACACAGTCACTCACTGCAAGGAAGCTTAAAATTCAGTATTGAAAATCTGCTATCACATCTAATTTTATTTGTACATTTCTGTTGGATACAGCATGATAAACATTTTTTACTTCTTCTGTAGTGCTTCGCAGCCATTTTTTATTCAGATGTTATGATTTGGGCTGAATAAACATTTGTATTTCCCTTGCCTTTATTATCAACTGCTTTTAGAGTAGCTCATTTAAAATAAATTAGTAAAAATGAAATCTCATTATTGTAATAAAGAGGACAGGACACACTTATATTTAGATTCATGCCTGCCTTCATCAAAACAAAAAAGTCTCTATTTATAGTTGTGCACCAGTTCAAATCCAGAGAGATTGCAGCTTCAGTTTTGACTGATACTGGCACAGAACAGAGAGCTGGAATCATGTCCTTGTGCCTCCCATGGGGTTCACTGTCTCAAAGGGAGGGAACAGAGTGAGCATCCAGTCCTGAGAGTCTTCTCCAGGAAGATTCCCATCACACCTGTGAGAGAATTAGGCTAAAGAAGTCACCGCAGGTTTAACATTTATATTAATTTTTTTACTAAGAAAAGCAGTGGGCAGATGTCTATAAAACATGTCTAGGCTTAATCTAGTTGGCCACTGGATGTCACTGATGGCCTCAGAAATACAATGGTAGCATGTAAAAAAAAATACATGAACAGGTATTAAAAGCAAACCCTGTACATCATCGATACATTTGAAGGGGAAATTAAAAGTGTCTCAGCAGCTTTGAAAGATGTCACTACTGGAATTTTTAGGTTCTCAGTGCAAAAGTGTGCAAAACTGTCTCACTCTGGTGAAATGTTTCTTCTTGTAGTAACAGAATAAAATACCCACAGTTTTCATAAGCTGAAGCAGAACCTTGTTATGATCATAGATAGCCAAACTCATGAGAGATGAATTGTATCTGAAACTCACCCAGGTCACGGTCAAGCATTCTGAAGAGTTTAAAGTGAATAAAATATTTTCTTCTTATTTAGTTCTCTTCTACCCCCTTGTATATCCCCTTTAACCCTACGTGGGAACTGCTGGTCTGTCGAAAAGAAAGCACATTTGAGCAATTCCTGAGCCAGCCTGAAGCAGGAAGTACCAAAGGTCTGGTTTTGTTGGCGTGGGAGTTTGGGTAACTCAGCAAATCCTCTGGTTTTTGGGTGCTCACCCACACTGAAAGGAATTCCTGCATTTGGGGACATTTGCCAGCTGTCACTACCTTTATGTACCCTAAATTTCCAGGAAAGAAAATTGCCTTTGTTTTGGTAGGTGAAAAAATGATGGTGCCTTCATCCTCCGGGGTGGGGAGAAGAAACTGCCCACTAAATCAAGCTCGGACTTGTGCTCTCTACAGGGGTTTCACAATTGCTAAACACCTGCTGGGCATGTTGGTAACTAAGACACATTTCTGGAAAGAGCAAATATGGTTGTTATTTCCCTGCATTTTCCTGGGATAAAAGTTAAATGAGGTTGCACGAGACTGAGAGCTGAGTTACTTCTCTTGGAGTGCCTCAGCAAAAACAAGTGGCAACTGCTAATGGAGACTAATTGAGAAATAGGGTCATTGAACATCTGAACACATCCAGTGTTGGCCAAGTTATTTTCAGAAGACAGCACAGCCATAGGCTGAGCTGAGTTCCTAGCAGTACTAGAAAGACAAGGCTGCTGAATGCACTCTGCAGAGCTGGAAGGCTGCTGAAACCAAAAATTCAGGGGTTAATTTTCATACTAAGCTCACATTTAGAAAAACATGAAACAGATGTTCATATCAAAATCTGGTATTTTCCGTAAGAGCCCAACATGAAAAAGAAGTGAAGTTAAAGCATGCATGCTAATAGCTCCTTTCAAATAGTTTAGTCTTTTTTGAATGCATAGATGTTCAGAAAATCTCAGTCTAAGCAATTCTGGGTAACGTTAAAAAATGTCTCTGCTGGCTTAAGCTAACAGAGTAACTGCTTTATCTCAACAGGAAAGAACTTTCCTCTTGGGGTGCTCTGTCTCACCATCGAATTCTCGTGTTAAATTAACTTATTAATCGGTGTGTACATATGTCTATATATAAGGATAACACGGGGCAAACAGGCAACCTGCACAGGGAGATACGACCATGCTGAGGCTGCTCTCAGAAAGAACAATCCAAACTGTAGTTAGAATGATCCTTTGCCAGGTCCCTCTATGATCAAAGCTGTAGCAATAGTCAGACATGACACCATGAATGAGAAATGTGGCACAAATAACACAGAATCAGTGGTGCATTGTACTTCGCCTTTTTCCAGCAATTTGCTGTATTCGTACTCTGGCCATCTGACACCTGGGCAGCCCCTGGATCACGACAGGCTCTGCAGCTGCTCTGTTTGCTGTAGCTCACCAGACTCCGGATGCAGTTCCAGTGACTACATGTGTGAATCCCTCCCTGCCTGTTTGTCCAGCTGACTTCCAGATAGACACTGTAGCAGACTAGAGCTGCTGCTATTTTTGTAAATCTAGATAAAAGTACAAAAAATACATAATTATTTTGGGTAAAGTCAACTTCCCTGACACTTGCAGCTTTGTGAATGATACTGAAGATACTGCTTGTGCAGGCATGTTTTTGTCAGTCTCCTCAGAACAGCTCTAGTTTAATCTAACTACACTTCAGCACTTCTGCTGCCTGCAATTCCTTATCCAGAACATTTTTTCCAGCTGTGTTGACTGGCTCTTTCAGAGATTCTTGAAATTTTGTCTCAAGGCCATGCAGATTTAGCTCTGTGAAGGATTTGCGTGTTAAAAACCCCAAAAGGCAGAGGCTGATCAGGGGTCCAGCAAGAGCTGTGCCTCTGATGCCACTGATAGCAAGGGGATCATGCCATACACAGCTCGCCTTTCTGTCTCTGCCACTCCACAGGACTGGCCAGTTTTTTGTACCCTTTTATGCACCTTTTCTAGTTCTACTAGTTTTACAGTGTAGGACACCAGGATTGTACATGGTATTCAAAATAAAAGCACAGGATAGGTCTCAGTTTTGTTTTTCTTTCCTAATAATTCCTTGTGGTCTGGCTTGCTGTGAACTGGTGTTCTCCTAAATACATCTGTTACTGCCCCAGATCTCATTCCTTGGGAGTGCTGGTGAGTACCTCAGTGTCTCCCTTTAGCTCTGTGTGGGACTGTGTGTTCATTGCCGTACAATTCTTCTGCAAATGCTTTTATTTTTCAGAACCTGGTATCAGCAGCAAGTGTTGCCAGCTCATTTGTTGTCCCTTTTCCAATTTACGGTGGTTGCAAAGCCAATTTTCATTAGTTAGGGCCTTTAACAATCTCTGGCATTTTGCTTGGGAGCTGCAGGAGGTTTTAGCAGTAAAAAGTCTGGCAGACTTAAGCTGATCTCTCTGGCACAATGATGATATGTGGTGCAGAGTAGGGTCAGTGAACCATTTAGGATACCTTACGTGGCAAGTACAGAAATGCCCATATCTATCCTAAAACACTGCTCTGTATCACTGCAACTGAGGTGAGAGGGGGGTGGAAAGGAGAACGCTTTCCCAGGGTTATGAAGCCATTGTGTTTGTAAGTGACTCAGTCTGAATAACCTAACTCAGGGTGCTCCAAGAGCTGTGCCAGGACATACCTCTGAGAAGTTACAGACACACTTGTTCAAAACTCCTGGCATTGGGTTGTGGCAGGGGCAGCCCTGGCAATGTGCAGCTCAGGTCAGGTTTGCTGCAGAGGTGCTATCCCAGCTGGAAGGAGAAAAATGATGGCAGCGTGGGCGTTTGTTAATCCCAGTGAGAGGCCACACGTTGGTGCAGCAAGCGGTGAAGTGACAGGATGTGTGCGCACAGAGGTTGGGAAAATTGTAATAGTTGGGCAGCAGGGAAGGAGAAGGGGCCAGGTATAGTCTTTGGAAGGACTGGGCTGACTTTGAGAGCAGCTTCATTCATTTTATACTATAAATTGATATTGCTCATCTAGGACTAAAGCACATCTCGCATACTTTGCTATGGAGCTTGAGACTGAAGCAACTAAGTAGGTGTTTATAAAGCAGATTTTTCCTCCTGAAAAGAAGAAAAAAAACCCAACCAGCTGATGCTCTCTGACACCTGCTAATAATCTTGTATTAATCTTGTGGAGAACTGTCCAAAAATAGCTGAGCTTTGAAAGAGTAAAGCCATGTACAGGAAACACCACAATGGTGTTGGGACAGCCATGGATCTGGCTGGAGCACCTCTGCTTGCTCCTGTGCTTCCTCCCATTTCTATTCCTGATATCCTGAATCAAGGATCAAGCCAGAGCTTTTATCTAAATAAGACTGATAATAATAATAATAATAATTATAATAATAATAATAATAATTATAATAATAATAATAATAATAATAAGCCTGTTACAGGTCCCAGTCCTGGATTTAGGCCAGACTTCCTCTACAAACTACAATAACAGTTGATGAGTATTATCCCGTGTTGTGTCAGCAGAAGTCCCTGCTGTGGACTAAGTTATGACAAAACTCTGAATTCACCAGGGTAGTTTATTTCACCCATATTACGCAGCAGAAGTTCAGGTTTGCCAGAATAAACACGTGCATGCCAAGTGCTGTGACAGTGCTCTAGAAGGAGCTGCACTGGGAGCTGTGTTCTGCTATGGCCTGGATTTAGGCTCGGGGAGATTGGGGGATCCTGCCCCAGCACAGATAAGAGTACAAGGCATAAGTTCAGACAGTGAGAGACTGGGAAATGTCCCAATTCCTAACATTACTGTCTCCTAGCCTTAGCAGCAATGAGCTATTGGCAACTTGAGACAAGCTGCCTCATGCAGAGGAGCTACAGGCCAAGGGAAGCTAACTATTTCTGTCGTGTTTAATTTGACCGCTTAAACAGTTAATCCCTTTGCAATGTCATTTTTTGGCATAGATACCACATCTGTCTGTTTCTGAAAAGATCTTCTTACTAATACAGCTTTTTAATATATGAAACAGTTTGCATCAGATTACAGAGCCTCAGCAGTAGCAGACACTGTCTGTTAGGCACCCCCAGACAGACACACGGACATGTGCACCCAGAGATGCACAGTTCCTCTAAACACCTCTGCTCTCTCCCACCCCCTGGTTCTCTGTAATGCCTGCTTTGTTCCCCATCAGAAACAAAACAGAACATGCCCCAGGCAAGTTGTATTCCTGTGTGCTAAGGCTTTGTGTACAAAATCCAAGGTGTAACAGATTATCTTTGATATTTTATATTTGCACAGCTTTTTTGCCTTCTGTTTCACTGCCTGTTTTTCTGCCTTGTTGCATTGTGTTTAACACAGGCTCTGCTTTGCTTTGAACCCATCCTTACTTGCGGATACTGGACACACTGGAGAGAGGCCAGTGAAGCACCATGAAGACGGGTAAGGGGCTGGAGCACCCCTCATATGAGGAAAGACTGAGGGATACCATCAACAATAAATCATCATTGGTGTATCATCAATAGACCTCTGAAGGGTAACTGTAAAGAAGACAGAGCCAGGCTCTTTTCAGTGGTGCCCAGTGACAGGACAGGCAGTGGACACAGACTGAACACAGGAGGGTCTGGCAGAATACCAGGAAGTATTTTTTCTGTGAGTTTTACCAAGCACTAGCACAGGCTGGACAGAGGTTGTAGAGTCTCCATTCTTTGAGGAGTTCCAAAGCCATCTGGAGGTACATGGTTTGAGATAACTGGCCCCCAGTTGTCCTGCTCAAATAGGGGGATTGGGTGAAATGGCCTCCAAGCTCCCTTCCAACCTCAACCATACTGTGATTCTTGAAATAGGACAGTGGTCAGTTCTTGTGTTAGGTTCAGCAGGAGATGGGTTTAGGAAAAGAGTTTTTCTCCTCATTTTGTAGGAGCTTTGTGACAGCTGCAGAGCATGCTGAAATAATTTAAACGTTTGATGCAACAGACACTGGAGTAAAAACTATATAAGAAAATGACTTTCATGATTAAAATCAACATGCACAACTCTGATGCTGAAGAAGCAGCAACAGTGACCAGAAAAACAGGCAAGAACAGCAGTGGATTTCTCTTCCATGATTCCTCTATTTATTCCTTCATGAAAGTGATGAAATGTCAGCTGTTTTTCCACGTGTGAGAAGATCTTGCACAGAAGACTCATGTCTAAGAACATGCACGTGGTGTTTTTACAGCAAAAATAATGTTGTTTTGCAATGCAGAGGGATATAGTATTTTTATTAGGGCTGAGAGAGTTTAAAAAAACAGCTGAGAAGACATGTATGTGTCTTTTTTCTCCCTTCTTGTCTACAGGATTTAATTTAATTTTAATCCATTCGGAAACAAGAAGAGAAAAAGAAAGGGAAAGGGAGAAGAATGTAGACAAGGAGCGGAATGAAAATTGAGCATAATTTAAATAGGAAAACTGAGTTTCCCCTGCACCTTGGATTTATTGTGAAAAGACTTGTCTTTCCAAAAAACTGATTTTTTTTTCCAAGTGCATAGAAGTAATGGGCCATGGGAAGGTTATGGAGTAACAGAGTAGCTAGAGTTGTCTGAAAAGACATTTAATTTGGAGCTTGCCAGATACCCTTCTGGCAACTCAGTATTAAGGTTTTTATATACTGTGGGGTGTATCTTGTTCCCTGGGTCAAATTTGGGTGCATTCTTTTGGTGGAATGCATTCTGTGGCAGCTGAGACACATTATTCTCTGGCTATGTCTTGTGAAAGTAAAAGAAGCGGGCAGAAAAGATGTTTTGAGATAAAATCTGAATGGAGATACTGGGTTTTAGACAGCAAGCACAGAAACTTGCTTTCAAGGGTTAGAGAAGAAAATCTAAAGCAAGAGCAAATCTCCAAGGCAGAAAAAAAATTATTATTATATTGTTATTGAACTGTTATTATAACAGAAAAGAGTTATTAAACTTACACCAGTTGATTTAATTTATAAATGAACATATGTAAAATTTTCATTATATGCCATGTCCCCAACTGCAACACCACATTTTTAAAGTATTTATGTGTATCTTATAAATGAGCAATATTTGATATATTGTTCACTGGTCTGTGTTGATTCATTGTTTGGGGTCTAGTAAGTAAAAGAGAAATTCTTTACAGATTGACTTCAATTATTTTATTCTGGACTTCTTAAGATGTTAGCTGTGTATTCTGATTCCAGTGACTTAATGGTTTCTATTAAACACTGAATAAAAACCCTCTAGGGAAGCTATTTAGAAATGCATGACTTATTCAGTGTGAGGTATCTGCAGATGATTGATTAAAAAAACTTTACAGGCTACGGAAAACTTTGGACTAGGGAAGAATTTTAATAGTTTCATCTCTGAATGTACAGTGACAAAATCACTGGACCCTTTCAGACGTCAGCGAAAAAGCTTGTGTGTGAAACTAACTTAGTCTTTATTACACATTTGTTTCATAAATTAGAAAAAAGATCTGAACTAAATGTTCAGCTCATCTGGTTTGTAACAGAAACCATGACTATGGTGGATAGGGTACAAAGATGAGCTCATTCAAGAATTCTTCTGAAACAGTAATTTATCATCTAGGTAATTTTAAAGGTTCTTCATGTGATTGCAAGGGTGGCAGAAAGAGGCTTTTTAAAAGACATTTTTTGTAGTCCCCTGGTAAGCTGGTGCTTGAAAAGAAGATTTCACTAATGACAGACTTCCCATCTTGTAAATATTGGGTAAAAAATTTCAGTATAGAAGTCTGTACTGAAATGTATAATAGAAAATTGCCTCTTCTTCCACTAAACAAGAATGACTTCCAGTATCATTAGCAATTGTTCCCGGGAAGATTCTGTTTTGGATTATATTATATATACAATGGGAATTTATTTGAGGTTTCCCAAGTTTACTAGTTCCATTCCCATGAGCTAGCAGACAGTAGATCAAGTGCTTTCCAGTCAAGTATTCCCATGGCAAATATCCACCAGTGTCCCTTTCATCTGATGCAATGGCATCGTGCCCATTCTTCTGCTTCATCACTCTCTTTCAGTGCTGCAGTGCTCCAGGAAAGGGCCATATCATGTATGAGACTATGCGGGAGACATGAAGCCTAATCTTTAAAACCTTATGGTTCTGTTTCGGGTTTTGCTGACCACTGGAAACAATTACAGCACAGACAACACGTGGGAATGTCTGACAGCTTCTTCAGCCCCTCTGCACTCAACCACTTGGTGAGCCTTTAGGTTTTTGATTATTGCAATCACAGCCCAAAGTCCATGTTTGCATCAATATCCTGGAAATGAGCAAGAACCAGGCCACAGGTGGTCAGGATGACTGCCATTAGACACAGATCAAATAGGTAAAATAGACTGTTAATCACACATGTTCTTATTTCTGTCATTATGCCGAGCAATCCATTAACAGCCACTGGTACCTACTCATCTGCATTTTTTGTGTTTGCCAGTGCTGAAAGCTCGTAGCCTTCATGATGGTTAGAATTATCACACCTTTATAAGCATAACTAATGAATGTTTGCTTGCTCCTGGGAAAGCTTTTCATAATCTTGGCTTTTACCTGACAGTTTTCAAAACAAGATTTGGGCATCCATGGAAAGTAGAAAAAATAGATGGATTTAGGTTCCAACAGCCACCATACAGTTAATTCTAGAGAAGCAGAATCTATGCAGAAGATGCCTTCACCAGTAAGGAAGAGTTGGGTTCTGGGCTGTACAAATGCCATGAGAAAGGCTTACCTGTTCAAAGAATTCAGGAGCTTTGGAAGAACGGTTTGAAGATGAAAGCTGAGAGGCTGTGGAAGTGAGAGACAGGAGAACTGAGCAGTATGAAAGAGGATTGAGGAAACCCAGCTAAGCAGGAAACCAAAACTGATGGAGAGACAAAAAATTTACAGGCAATTTCTTGTAGAGAAAGAAAAATTATAAATTGGGAGGACAGCATTTATTTTCTAGACTGGCTGTAAACTAGATTTTGGAGGTTCTACCACCTAGAAGTAGCTAATGAAAGTGTGACAATGAAGTGTACTGCTGTTGGCATGGCTCAGGAATAAAGCTTTTGAGGGTACTTTCAGCCTTTAGCTGCCTTTTTTCAATGGAAAAGACAAAAATCCCAGATCTTCAGATCTTCAGGGAGATTTTTCTTTCATTTTTCTCAATGAAAAAGGGTAAGAAACCATAGCAGCATGTGAATATGTAGGGATGGAGCTTATTTTTAAAGCCAAGCACAGAGTGAGCAGATACTACAATTCTATCTAAAGTAAGATATAGAAAGACTCATGTCTAACTGCTTTCATAAGTCACAATCTGTATATGAATTTTCCATGAGGTTTCTCACGTCCTGGGTATTGGGGATGCTTTACATCTTGTGAGACTGGCAGGATAGAAACAAGTGAGACCAGCAATGTGACAGCTAAACAGGATAAATGCTGAACAGAAGAGAAGTTTCCAAGTTAATTAAAAGGGGTAGTTGTAAAAGTATACAAAATGCATCTTTTAAAGGTTTGGTCTCTATTTATTTTTTAATAAACAATCTAAAATGTCACTACTTGCTGGGACTTTTGCGAGCATCTTTGTTCTAAAGTGGCATGAAATTCAAAGAAAACTCAGATGTTCTGCAGACATTATTATTGATGACTCTACTTTAGGCTTTGACCCCATATGTATTTCATGCAACAGTTCTGTACCATTCTAATTGACATACAAGAAAGCAAAAGCAAAAAAACCATTAAAACCCCTGAATTTCTTAAATTATAAAAAAATATCGGATTTCATTGGAACTTTTTGTTCAAAGGTAGTTTGGTTTTCATGTTCTCTGAATCAAAGAAAACGTCTTCGGATGCACTTTAAAAGAATTAGTTTAATCAGACTGTATTCTGTACCTTTGATCTGGTGTGCCTGTGTCTGCTTTCTTGGAATACCTCATGTATAGAGACCTTTTGATGATTTGAGAGTTTTACTTGAAATAACAAACATATACAGCTAAATTAATGTGAAATCCTGTTCTCTTTGAGCATGGACATTGAATGAGACAAAGAAAAGGTCTGGCTTGTCTGTAAATAATATTTCCAGAAGACCAGCACCTTGCTATAACTTGCCCAAGCCTCTCCCTATATTATTCCTTTACAAAAGTAGTAGAATTTTGCACCCAGTCTCTTAGCACTGCTTTCTGTGAAAGGTTCTAGGTACTCCTATTACACTTAGCAGAGGCACTTGTTTAATATATAACTCTTCACAAAAATGAAGTAAAAAGAATAAAATGAGACTGGCCAAACTCTGTAAGTAATCTAATTTTTGAATTGTGAATGATGATCCATTCTTGGCTCAAGAATAATATAAATACACATTCCTCAGAGGAGAGGTGAAGGATTGAGGTGGATTTTTCAAGGTGGTTTTTTTTTGCAAAGAGGACACCTTGTTGAAAATTGATGAAATAAATTACAGTGGGTAGGTGTGCATTCTATTTCTGGTGCTTAAATGCATGAACAGTGACTGCTGTTGGTAGGGAAAAAAAGATGGCAGCTCTTTAGGCACTGAATTCGTATGCTGTTCATAATTACTTACACACAGTAGGTATTGACCTGCTGCTAGATCCCTTTTCTCTTGAGTTTACCTTAATCAGCACTGCACCTTCCCCGAACTGTCACACACCCAGGCACCTCTCTGCTTTAGGAATGGGGGTTCTCAGTCCTCCTGCTGAAGGCTTTGGGGCCAGCATTCCTCCTGCACTGTTTTTTATCTATAGCTCCAGACTCTTCAGTCAGTCATGGCACAGTTATTTTATAATTTAGATTGTGTAAGAAATGTAATGAGAAATGCAAAATCAGAAGTTACTTGAACATCTTTAATTGCTGTTATTCCTTTATTTCTCTTGGAAATCCTTTGCATTTAGAAAGCCAAGGTGCTTCCTCTTCTGTTCCTTGCTAAGCTTCCTCTTCAGAGTCTGGCATCACTCCTTTACTTTGAGGCTTTTCTTCCTGCTCCACTTTTTGTCTGCTGTCATACTGCTTTCTCTGTTTCTCTTCCTTTTTCTTTTTTTTTTTTTTAATGGTGAGAGATTCTTTCATTTTGAACTGCCTCAGCCTCTCCGTGAAAGGATCAAAGCTTCACACTTTGCTCTGTGTCCCTTTGCTCCTTTGCCTCCCCTCACTTTCTTTCCACCCTTCTGTTCTTTCAGAGTTCAGAGATGAAAAAATTGTTTTGTCCGAAGTGGAGCAAACTCTTTGCATAAGGAAATTCTCTTTAAATGGATGATTAACAAAGTTGAATGGCTCTCAAGTATTAATCCTATGCCAAGCATCAGAATTTCTTCTGTCACCACCTTTAGGTTTTAATTCAAAGTAAAAACAAATACAAATGAGACACTAATAAAGTCCTAGTCTCTGAGAGGAACATTTGATCTGACATGAATATACTATGAAACCAAGTGCTTAAATTATACATGGAAAGACACACTGAATTATAAGACATGTGACAGTTTTAAGCCCTGTGAATCTTTTCACCTGCATCTTTCCTGCATGTTTGTACATCATTTACTGCCTTCTTTTCCCTGGAGTACGGAAGTGGGATAGCATGTTTTACCAAAGTGGGATCTTGAAAGAAAACATAATTGCATTTATATGGGTTTTCCAGTAAGAATTCCTTGGCTAATAAACTTATTTACCACATGTGTGATGTGCAGGTGTGCATTCTTAAACAAGCAAACATCAGTTTAAAATGAGTTACACAAAACCAGTGAATACGAGATGAATCTTGCATACTGTGAACTTTCATATTGCTTTCTTTTATTGTTCTGTGTATCTTCTTAAGTGGAAAGAAACTTAATTAAAATCATAAAGAAGCATTGCAACAAAGGAAACCCATTCCAATGGCTCTTTTGCCACCTTACTGCGCCTGAGATAAAAGGTTCTCCAAGAAGATTTTGTACATACTCAACGTTATTGGTGGTTGTTTGCCTACCATACCCAAACTGCCTTGTCATTTGTACTTCTTTTTGCCTTTTTATAAAGAGGTGTGAGTCTGTTGGTACCTGTTTTTGGATGTCATCTGACTGGAGACCAAAGCCAAGCCCTGAATTTACCTGGTTCAAACACTACCCCATTAAAAACCCAGTGATGACAGCTAATGCAAAGAAGAGGCCACGCTGCAGCAAGGATGTTGGTGAGAGGGTAACAGGTTTCCACAGCTCCACCCTCCCTTTTTTTTTGTCTCAGAATGTCTCTCCTGGCCAAATCAGCTGCAATGCCATGTATCAGTCATGGTTTGTCCTGTCCCATCCCTCCACATGGCAACTCAGCTTTATAAAACCTTACCAGTCTCTTCGCCAAATCAAACCACACTTGGCACACCTAGGGGGGGACTAGACTGACCCACACGGCCCTGCACTCCTCCTACCTTCCTTGAATCTCTGAAAAGCCATGCCAGGGGCAGCACAGTGGCTGTATGCTCTATTTTGTAACATTTCCTCCGATATTACAGGGCTTATCTCCACGCTAATGTCCCAATCTCAGCCAAACGTGTGTGAACACAGATGTGAGGTCAGGAGGAACCAGGGTACACTGTGGAAAGGTGGGGGGTCCCTGCAGGTCCCAGCACAAAGCTGCATTTGCAGTGCTCACTCCCAAGGCCGTTCCAATGGGCAGAACAAAGGCAGACCTTGCAGGTGGCAGCATCTTCCACTTGTAATTCCATTTTCTGTTTAAGAACACGTAACATCCTGGGTTAATAGCACACACAAAAGTCAACAGGAAAGAAACTAATGGATAAACTCCTCACAGAGGGCAGTAAACAATCCCAAATGCAGGTCTGCTTCCAGCCCCCGCACTGCATCCATCTTGGCATTCTTCAGCAGCAGTGGGAGATCTCACAAACGTTAAGGGAAAATAAGGGGTAGGTTTTAAATGTTCTTGTGAGATTTCAGTTCCCTGGAACCTGTTTATCTAAACCAAAGCAAACATTATCTTCAGTGACTTGTGCTTGTGACTTATTTCCCATGCACACCACAGATTAGTAAAGCCTGGTTTTGGATTTGTTGACATTTAATAAAAGCTAGACACTCCAGGGGAAAATAAATAGTTTTTGTTCTGTAGCCATAGCTGGATTTCCTTTTGGTTGGAATCTTAGCTGGGTGCTCACAGCATTTATATTCAATTAGAATCAAACACAGCCAAGAAAATTGGAATCAAGACACAGGTTTGTATCTGCGCATGGAGATCATCATCCCATCACATTCTCACATGCATCAGGAGAAGAAAATATATTCGTATTAATTTTAGTCATATTAAAGTCTTTAGGAAACCTGGCAAAAATATAGATTTGCATGAGTAATCAGAACAGTCATTTGGAGGTTTGGAAATTGAATCATTGACTTAATCCATATGTTTTAGCTCAGATCTCTGAAACATACCGTGCTTCTTCTGAGATCAAAATAGACCAGTTTTAAGAAAGTCAACTGTAAAAAATACAGACATGTTAAACTTTGAACTGTCTAATAATAAAATATGAAACATAGTAGGTCTACTAGCAACATTTAAAGGACAAGGTATTTATCGTGAGGTTAAGCTAATGCTATTCTCTTGGAATTTTATTTTACATTTCATAAAATATGACATGACCCTTGGGATCTAATTCTATAGTATCATTGGTGGGAGAAGATCTACATGCTGGCATCACCACCTCTACCTGTATTTGTATTCAGCACTGTGAGGGCTTAGGAAAATGACACTTAAGAAGGCTGTAATACCCATTAGCAAGTCCTTCCACAGCTTTCAGGTCTGGCCAAACAGA
The DNA here is from genome assembly GCA_013398055.1 of Ifrita kowaldi. Classification (NCBI taxonomy): domain Eukaryota; kingdom Metazoa; phylum Chordata; class Aves; order Passeriformes; family Cinclosomatidae; genus Ifrita; species Ifrita kowaldi. The sequence continues at coordinate 882,577 of VZRS01008989.1, read as the reverse complement.
AGTGTTAAAACACATTTGCACCTAAGAGCATTCCTATTGATCACTTAATGGCATCAGGAGGCATAAGACAGGAAATTATTCTAAAGTATGCCTTTAAAAGTGAGTGTTTTATGGGCATTTAATACAATAGATACATAGCTGCATGCACATATATAAACTTTTCACATTTAGTGCTAATTTTAGAAACACTAGGTAGAAAATATCTTCCCTCTTAAATGATTTATAAGGTTCATGTGCCAAATAATCGTTAAAGTATGCGTGTTAAACTGAAAATGTATGTTACACTTTACTTGAACCAGAGTTCCTAGTGTTACTTCTTGCTTTATCAAAACTCGGGAACATTTCTCAGATTTGTGTTCTATTTTAATCATAAGGTTTTTTCATTTCCATTATACTGTGATCTGCTGCAAACAACCAACTCTACTTACTGCTGCTAAAATAGGCTGCTCGTACATGAAAGGCCAGGGCTGGTAGTGAACTGGAAATGAAAGGTTTGTTCCAGTAATAAGAAAACCTTTTTCTTAGAACTACTTTTTTCTACTGTCTCATAGTGATGGAAAGATCAAACACTATTCTAAACACAGTAGTTCTATACTTCAGCAACAAAATGCTTCTTTATAATGTGCAACCAAAAAGAAAAAAAAAGTCTGTTGTTCAACAGTTTTTTGAAAACGATTTGGCTTCTCCTCTCATCTCTGTGCATAATGAACTCCAAATCTGTGCTTTATTTCTTTGTAGCTGCACATGCAGCCTCCCCCACACGTGTTCCCACCATCAGACATTGAAGTCCTAGGCTAATAGCAGATCCATGGTGCTAGTACATGTTTCCCTGGGATTTGGAAAAAGCCTTTAAATAGATTTTTATTGGTTTTAAAGAACAAGGTTATTTTGTGTTAATAATGGGCATGCATTAGGCTTTAGATAATTGCTTTATGTAACTTAAAGTTTTGCCTTTCAGCTAAATAAACACTGTATGTGTTCACAGGTGTATTGTCCTCCAGGGCATTCTGCTTTTCAGGGTGGCAGCTGCTGCCAAGGTGTTGCTGATACAGCTCTGTGTATAATTTATTGGAAACAGGTGCTGGCTTATGATGAAGATAGACAGGAAACTAAAGCAGACAACATGTTTAACCACCACTAAAAAAGTTCAGGTTCAGAAAGACAATGTGTCTGAGATGTTTGGTTGATGTTGCCAGCGTCTTAGTGAGAGTTTGCAAGCTCCCAGAAAGCACCATAAGGAACAGATTGTCCAGGAACTGCAGGAATTGCACTCTAACGAGCATTGCATGCGATGGCGCCAGTGCTCGTTGATTACACAAATCCTGTCATTTGTAACCAACAGAAATTATGGAATGTATTCCCAGGCTGATACTAGAAATCACTTTGAAATAAGGTTAATACCTAGGGCTCTCGGGCTGGGGATGCTGTGTGGGACATAACACTGTTGTGGGCACAGGGACATTTGGGCCTTTGCAGGATTCCAAAATCTTTTCTCCCAGACTTTACTGTGTGAGGACTGCAACAAATAACTGGGAAACACTAATACATCAAAGCAAAAGTGGAAATCTGATTCAAATTTACAGAGAAAGGACAATCCAGAGCAGAGTTCCTCTGCCACCAGTAGCTGACCCCAGACTCATGCACTGCATAAGGCAGATGAATGGGAATGTTGTGGGAGCTGCTGCTTCAGTCCATCAACACAACACAGCGAGGGAGCAGCAGAACAGAGGATAGATCCAGCACACATGGGAATGGGTGGAAAGTCTTCTTTCGGCCTCAGTGGGCTTTGGATTAGATCCCAGGAGGAAAAAAAAAAATGAACTTCTTTATTTTCTGTGGCCAAGTTAAACTATTAAAATTATTTAAATGTTGCTTTTTCCTCCCCTCGTCTTACTTCCCTTTGCTTTTATTGTAGCTTTAAACAATTTTTTTTTTTTTTTAAATAAGAAACTTTCAATAGGAGTTCATGAGGATGTTTATTCATGGACAGCAGTTTGCATATTTTAGCAAGTAATCTCCAGTTTAATCTCTAGTCTCTATAAGATACATATGTAGTAAATATGCATACTAAATATTTTTAAAAGAAGTTGTTAAAGTGTGTGCACAGTTCTTAAACCTCAAACCTTAAATATCTCAATGATTTACATTTAAAAAAATACCCAAAGGCATCAGACCACATTATGGACTAATAGCCTGCCAAATCTCATTTTTTTGAAAATGTTTGAGTTACAATATATGAGTGTAAAAAGGCAACTGAAACAACAAAATTTGGTCGAGAAAATATTGACCCCAGGCTGAGACCTTGTACGCCAAAAATGTTGACAAAACTTTATACTACAACCCTAGCAGGCATGTCATGTTTAATACTGGCAGTATATGGAAAAAAGTTTGGCAATTTAATGCTTGTATTAATTTGAAAAACTTTTATGCAGTTGGTATAAGCTTTTACATTATCATTCCTAATTTGTACCAGCCTTCCTTTTCTTTCCCAAAGAATAAATGAACTACAGTAGTGGGGATAGAGGGGCTTGCAGAGAAATCCCCCAAACATGTAAACCAATGAAGCCATTTGCTATACCCCACCCAAACCCACATACCTGGCTTGGAGTGATCACCCCTTCCATCCGATGGATAATTCCATTTTCGTGCCATTTACATTTCTGGATTATTTTTTCACATAAATTTTTCATAGGAAAGCAAATAGTTGAAATGAAAATAAATCTGTTTAAAGGAATAAATGTAGAAAATCTTTATTTATATTGAAACCTCTTCAAATAAATATCCCGTTAACAAACTTGTGTAAAGAATGATAATGTTTCATACTCTACCAAGTGATGAAATACTATGCCAGAAAACAAGTGGAGAAATTTGATGATTGATTATTAGACTCCTTAAGCAAATAAATGTGCACAAGTTAATGATAGTTCCTCATGATGGGAGTTTCAGTGCATCAATGCTCTGTGAGAAAATAAATGAATGGCAGGAGTCAACCAACTCTCCACCCCAATGCTTTGCATTTTGGAGGTCTACTCTGTACCACCGAGTCACTATCAGAAATGTGGTGGTTTGAGCTCCCACACAGTTATATATCAGTGATTGAAGTGCACTGATTGAGCTGTAAGTGCAGCGTGGAACAAGGGATGAACAATGCCCCCCAAGGCTGTGCTGTGGTCACACCTCATGTACTCAGCAGGGAGGGATTGTGAGGGAGCTGTGTCATGACCATACGCAATCAAGTTATGCCCCAGTGATTACACAGTGACTAAAAAGGCCCCTGCTTGATTACTAAACAAACAAAACCAAACAAGCCCCACAGGATCAACATTGTGGCAGCTGAGAAGGAGCTGCACAGCCCTTTTCCCAGGGCTGGCTTCAGTCATTTCAAAACACATATTCCCACTTCCACACCCAGGTTACGTTCTAGGTAGGTACTGGAAATAATTACAAAAAGGATAATGCAGCCATTAAATATTTCATTCTAGCCAATGGCTGTTCTGGGACACGTAAAACCCCACCTGGCGTGGGCTGGGCACATCTGCTGACCTTGGTCTTGCTGGTTCCAAATCAAAGCTGGTTGACAGGAGTATCTGCCAAGATTATGGAAACCCAGCTTGCAGTCCATCCTGACTCAAATCGTGGAGGAAACTCATTAACATTGTCTGCCAGGACTGTTCATCTTTCGTCTGAAAACGTCTGGGACCTGGAGCAGTGGCTGATAGCATTTGGTTAGAGGAACACAGCGCACACTGTGATGATCCCTCCTCACATCTTCTTGGGTTTCCTTAGGTATTGCTGGGATCACACTCAGATGGAATTAATGGGCAGGGTTGGGTGTACCAGGGCGGCCTCCCAGCTTCTTGGTGTTTTATAGTGCATGACTTGCTCAACATTACTCATTTGAATGAGCAATTACAAACCAATAAAGACTGAAATTCACTTCTCAAAAATCTCAGGGGACGTCTGTGAAGATTTTTGGTAACTCTTCTTTCAAAGTGCTATTCCTGGATGCTGCCATTTTCCAGTGTTGTTGGACTTGAAAGTTTTGCCTGAAGTATTTTATTTAGCATCAGGTTAGATGCATTATATAAAAAATATGAAGTATTCAAAGTGAAAACAGAACACTTCAGTTTTGACAAAGTGAAATAATTCTGTGAACATGGGTTAGATTGTTTTTCTCTGTCAATTTTCTTCATTGAACTTTTGGAAATGTTGGAGTTTTGTTCCAGTTTGAAACAAAGCCATATTTCAAGACCTTGCATGAGATGGATCTCCTATGTTTGACAGGGCTCTAATTTGCATATTTTTCTACTATGAATGGGAAAAAACCCATAGGGCAAACAATTGTTCCCCTGCTCCTCTCACTGAGCCTTGTCAAAAGTGAGCTCCACTCAAGTGATAACTGCAGTAAACTTGTGATTTATAACAATCACTCATATTTTCGTACTCAATAAATGAAATCTTCATGCTCCTTGCACCCTTCTCATGTCACTGGTATGTAAAATTCCAAGCTTACTCGTCTCCAGTCCCAGCAGAATGACTGAAGGCAGTTATTTTTCCCTTCTTCCATCTCCTTCTTTCAACAGGAAGAGAGCATGTATAAAATTAAAAAGAAAAGAAAAATGCAGAAATAGTGAATCAATAGATACAGAAAGTATCACTGAGGCTACACAAAGGTGCAAAAGGTAAAGTTTTTTGATTGCTTTGGACAGGGACAGAGGAGTGTGGCAGAAATAATAGAATGGTGATTTGAGTTGTCTCTCTGGAAATGTGCAACATCTTTCTCTTCCTCAGACCTGGTGGAATTCATGCCAATGTGAAAAACCTTGACTGAACAGTGAGAAAAGAGTTATGCCTGGAGATGAATGGAAAAGTCAGTCCCCCCCAGTTGTACACTGAAAACCTGACAGTAGACAAAGGGCAGGCTCCAGGCGACACAAAGCAAGAGGTATGGACTTCAGACTTCCTGGAATTTAAATAATGTTACTGAATAATACATGTTTATCCTAGAGATCATTCTTAATTGTCCCACTTGCTGCCCTGCACTGCCACGAAAGCCAGGAGCATCTCTCAGAAGCATGGGTAGCTTTTTGTGGTGTGTGAAGCACGTGAGGGCACTGGGAGAGTGTTGCTCCATGTAGTGGTTAATAGATAAATGGCAATGAGCTAACGAGCAGTAGACAAAGAATAACAACCAGCATCTTGTCTCCCTTCACAAGCACTGGAGACACATAGGAATCTTTAATAATGGTAGGGGTTCCCTATATAAAAAATTTTGTGTCGCCTCACCTGTAAACATCGACGTTGCCATTTTCCTTGAGGCGGTTCAGGACCCGGAGAGGTGACTGCTTCTCTTTCGTGGTTGAGATTTGCACAAGTGCTTCAAAACCTTCTGCTGCATTTGTGAGTCAATTCAGGAAATGGATATTGGATTCTGAGGAAAAAAACCAGAGAAAAAATGTCATTAAAATATGCATTTCTATTCAAAATTCTAATCACTTCTAATATTTATGTATTTCAAAAATTAAGGCTTGTGGAAAGGAAAATGTGTGGCCTTCTCCGTCAAGACAAAAATATTGAAATTCACCCATTACCCTTGTATCTCTTAGTGGCCACGGAAATCATAAAATGCTGCCTCTTTATTTCAATACCAAAAAGGCATTTTGCACTGGGAATGAAGTATGAACATGATTTACCTCTGGATTTGTATGTGCACAGTAACCAGTTGCATGTTTGCAACAGCTCATTTGCCTCAACATGTCTGCAATGTGAAACTCGTGAATTATGCATATCACTGGTGCCAGCAGCCTTAAAAAGTGATTAAAATTCTGAAGTTTATGTCTCTAGAAACATATCTGTCCCCAGAAGACCTCCAGAAGAGGCTTAAATCTAAAGAAGATTTCAGGAGATCAGATCTACTGGATTAAATGATTCTGCACCAAATTCAGTGACTGCATAAACAACACAAATCTTTTCTGAAGGCAGTGGTTATTACACAGGCTTATTCCACAGTTCAGTTTACTTCTCAGTGCTTAAGATGCTTCAAGAGGAATTCACATTTACACAAACTGTTGTTCCTTTTAATTTCAATGTCGTAGCTTAATGGACACATTAAAAACATCCTAATACCTATTTGGACTAACCTACTCTTCTGCATAATAACCAAAAAACATTAAAAAAAAGAAATCAAGGAATTTTTATCTGTTTAGGACAGGGTTAAATGAATATCATACACGTCAGACACAATCCTGCTAACAATTTTGCTACGACTCCATTGTTTTCTCTGCATTCTAGATTATAAATATAAAAGTAGATTTAATTTTTTGGTACATACCGACTCAGCTTGGGGCAAAGAGCTGTGATGCCATTCCATAGGTCCCAGTCCATCTCATCCATACAGAAGTTACAGTGTGTTCTCCATGAGTGCTAACTTATCTTGAAGTCAAAACCATCAGATCTTTGGGGGATCAATCCTGATTAATACATTATGTTTTAAGCACTTGTGAAACTTATGAAATGAAATCATTTGTTAGAAATGTGACAGAACAAATTGTCTAATTCTGCATCTGCTATGTACAGCATGGGAGAGGATGGAAAATTCTATATCATCCCCCTAGAGATCATACCAAATGAGTTTACCTTATGTTATCTTTTTATAACCTTATTTCCTTGGTAAAGGTTGGGCCGTCTTTACCAAAAGAGAGGGCAGCAGAGAGACTAATTCATGATCCATCCACTTTTCAGGCAAGTTTACCTCTTTCTCATTCCATCCCAATGGATTTGTGAATGATTTACTCTGCTTTTTTGTTCAAGCAAGAACAGTAAGACCAAGTCTATGTACATGTTTTGTAGAAAATAAAACATAACTCCATGCAAGCAAGTCCTTGATGCTTTGAATCCAAGAATAGTGGAGCAGAAGGTGGCACAAGGGTCCAGGGGGGCAGTGCTGATGGTTGGAGCTTTGGCATTTCTGATAATCAGAAACATCACCAGCGCATCAGGCACTTGCAATCACCTCACCTTGAGTTCATGGCCAGGGGAGCTCAGAGCTGTACCAACTGCCTTGTGCTCTCAATGGCCCAGTATAGTCCCTAACTCTGGATCTCTGCTGGCTCTAAAGCTACACAATTCTTTTCCTTATTACTGGCTAAGACGTTTCTTGCAAAAGAATTTTATTCGGTGTTCAGAAGAGGTCTGCTCTGCCTGAAAACTTGCTTTTTGGGCAGAATCCACAGAGGTGGTAAAAGATGCTTGAAAACTCCTCTCTGAGTTCTCAGCTGGAGATACACTGGGTTCTTTCTGGCTGACTTGAAAACAGCAAGGAGAGGACCAACCTGAAATTACACCACAGGAATAAAATTCTCCAGGGAAAATTCTGCTGACAGATCTATTTCGAAATACTGCAAATTCTGGCTGTGTCCCATCACTCTCCAAAAGCTCAAAAGAGCAGATGTCCTGAAGTGGCTAAAGCAGCACAATGACTCCCCTACACCACAGGATCACCAGATGTCCTCTGCAGGCAGCCTAAAGATTGCTTCTCAGTGCTGGGTCAGAGGAAAGAGCTGGGGATCTGGCACAGCTTTAGAAATTATTTCCCTCATAAGTGTATCCTGTGGTTTTTTCTTTTCTCCAAAACCAGAGTTGTTTGAAAATAAAGCCTTTAAAATATCCAGGCAGAGATGAGTGTGTGGCCTCCCTTTATTTCAACAATCCCCATGGCTGGTTGTTCCACAACGCCAACAAAGTTGGTCCCTAAACTGGAAGGATCCAGTTTTCTCTCGGCTGTCTGACCCAAATGCCATTAATTCCAGTTAAAAGTGCAAAGACCTTAGAGAAAGGAAGACAATACTTCTAAGCAACACAGTACTGAAGAAAGAAAAGAGTGTGGGGAGCAAGTCTCAAAGGAATTCCAAACAAAGTGTAGAGGAGTTGAGGCAAAGAGAACAGAAGATGCTACCCTTGTGGGCAGTGCTTGAGGGTGAAGAAACATATCACTCCCGACAGATGTTACTCCAGAAACTCCAAGAACCCTTGTTGTACCTGGGCTGGTGGGTCTGGACCTTTCTGTCAGGAATGTCACTGCTGCCCAGCCCTGCCCCTGTCCAGCCTGGGCTGGTCCAAGCCTGCACACACCTCGTGGGGATCAGCCCAGCCGCTCTCCTCCCAAACACTGTCCTGTCACATCCAAGCTCACCACGAGTCAAACATTATGTTTAAAATGCTGGGAAAAAAGCAACCCATGCAAATAATGATACCCATGAAACAGTGACTGATAAAAAAAGTTCAAAATTAGTTCTGATGGCTCACAATGAAGTTCCGAAAGTCCTGACTGCTGACAGAAAATATTACCCACCCATCTTCTCCCACCTTTGTTTGGAATGGATTTGACAATTAGGGGTGATATCCTTTTGTCAAACAAGCTGCCTGTTAAGTATTTTGCAGGCACTCTAGGGATTGTGATAAAGGGCTCACTTTTTGTACAGTTTATCTGGAGCAGAAATTTCCATTTTATCAGGTGATGCTATAAAGCAAGATGAGAAAAAAATTTACTCTTGATTTTTCTTTTGGTTTCCTGATTCAAGAAAATAGTGAATCTGCACAAGGGACTCTAAACAGAGAAAAATGCTTGAAAATTTATCTCAATGCTAGAAAATGGTTCTAAATATATAGTTAAGTACATGTCTATATAAAAGTCTGTATATTTTTTTAATGTATAAAAATCTACATTTACATACATTGTTACCTGCAAGATTCAGGTATATGTCTCACAACAAAGTTCAAGAACACAGGGAACAGCATCCCAAGCTGAAGTAGGAAAAAGCTGAAGGGTGAAACCGCCCAGGGTTCCCCAGGCAGCCCATCAGACCTGCATTCTGGGCACACAAACCCCTCACACAGAGGCTTAGAACTTTGGAAATGAAATCTGGTTATGGCAGAAAGAAGCACAGCAGGTATGATCCAGGTCACCTCCCTCAATGCTTTTTGGACACCCGTGTTCATGTTGTGCTTTGGCAGTGCCATGGGGCATTGCTTCCCAGTCAGTATTCTTCCACAACATCCATTTCCTCAGAAACATTGGAAAATGGTCATTGCTTTGGAGCACAACAACCCTCAAATGTTTTTATTTTTAAAAAAATGATTTTCATGAAAACAGGAAATTCCAGTTTTCTTCACCCAAAGTACCCAGTGACACCAAAGGGGCACCACCTGCACCTCACAAATGGTGCAGAATATGTGTGGCTGGTCCTGTCAAAAGGGGAGCATGAGTAGACCTGAAATCTTTGTAGTGGATCAGAGTAACCAATCTTTCACTAAGTTAGATTTAAACTGTAATTACAGACTCATTTTGCATTTATTTGGAGCAGAAGGTGCTTCTAAATACAGTTCTGATACACAAGATCATCACAGGAAGGGTATGAATGGCAATAACATTTTTTTAAAGACAGCAGATGAGCTCTTTGTGTAATAACAGGGCATCATGTATAAATAACTTTAGTTCTGCATAAGATTTTGAGGAGGTCAAAGCAATCCTTTTTCCTCTCTGTGACTGGGGTGTGGGTAGGCATCTGAATGAAAGAAAAACTTCCATCAGAGACGCTCTTTTTTCCTTTCCTTTACTTGATCCACCCAAGAAGGAATATGGAAGAAAAAAAATCTTAACATAGTTGTCACTTTGAAATGTTCCAGTGTTTTAATTAAGGTCCAGAGTCTGGCAAAATTTGTCAAAGTTTCCCTTTGAAAATAAGGTGGGTTTAACCTTCAAGAGGGTTTCCCTGGGTTGTTAACCCAAAGCTGTGCTAAGCAGTGAGGTAGGTAGGACGAGGTGTGCTCCACACCCTTCTGAAGTGGGTGGAAAGACTCTCATGGTCCTCAGAGGGCTTTGGCTCAAACTCATAATTCTAAATTTAAGCTCACTTGTAATTGTCCTTTTTCCTCCGCTAGCTGCTCCATAACTTTTTCTGTTTGTTTTTGTAATCAGAGGAAAGAGAAAGAACTATTATATTCCTTCTTATGATATTCATGCTTATTCCAGAAAAAAATACTTTTTTACCATCTTTTGGTATTTTCATTAGAAGAACAAGAAAAAGATCAGAGGCAAACAAAAATTAAGATGCAGACAATTCAGTAGCTGATGTAAAAGACTAGAACATACTCTGAGACAAAGCAGATTAAAGCGAGCAGAGATGACGTAACAAAGAAAAATAGGTCAAAATTCAGGATGTCATTTCCTTGGTTAGAGCATTATTGAAGTCAACAGTCTTGCAGTAGATTTAAATTAGCACAACCAGGGACAGGATCTGATTAAGAGTGAGCCTGGCACGTTAGATGGTGTGTCCAGCCCTAAACTTTGTCTTCTGAGAGGTTTTAAGGACTGATCCCTCTTGGTTTTGTCCATCCTTATTCAGTAGTAAGAGCTGAGCCAAGAGATCAGGAACTCGGTGAAATCTGCAGGATCTAGTGGGAACATTTTTGTTGGAATGGCCACTATTCCTGGAGCTTTCCTTTCCTAACAAATGTTCTGTTTTAAGAATAATGCTTGGAAAAGCCTGATGTCCTACGAGACAAGCTGTTCTTGTGTTTTTCCTTGATGTAACTTTAAAGGTGAGATCTACATTCCACAATGTGAGGACAGGAGTCCAGTCCAGGTGGGGAACATGATCTGGCAGCTCAAAGCTGCAGGGGAAAGCTTTAGCTCTTGGCTGCACTTGCGCCACCATAGCCAGTGCTCTGTATGGGGAAAAAACTCCATGGGCTTGGCACATACAGGAGGGGAGAAAGCCCCAGTGGCTGGAGATTCCACAGATAAACCTACTTGTCTACAAAGGAAAAGCCTTTGGCATCCTAGATAATATTTGAGATTAATTAAGTTTGTTTAATGAAGCTGCAGCCAGACAACTTTAATCGAAACACCTTTGTAGAGCACATTTACATGCAGAGCTGTGGGCAATTACCAAAATTACTGCTCTATAATAAGAAAACAAAACTCATTTATGAAATAATATGCATGTATTAATACATGAAAACAAAGAATAATATACACTTAGATATAACATAAAAATAACTGCACAAGCCAGACACTTTTGACAAGATCTTCTGGAACCTTAAAAAGTACAGTAAACATCTGTTTTATTTCTGAATGCCAAACCTTAAAAAAAAGCCACTCTCTTGTTAAAAGTCTAGCTCCTTATTTTAATTAAATTACCAGGTGTTTATAAAATATCATTCTCTTGTGAAACTGCAGTAAACAGCAGAGATCCAAACCCCAGTAAATTGAGAATGCAGGCTTCAGCTGCTAGGATGTCATTGGGAAGCTTCAAGCTGCTCTGTTAGTGTGCATTGCTGCAGTGACAGATGTACACTGACCATTTGAAGGAAAAGTGGATGAGTTTAGAAGAACGAGTAGAATTGCTAAACAACTCATGTTTAAACACAGGGAGAAAAAAGGACAATGGAAAAGGGAAAAAATGAGGAGTTTCAGTGGAGGGTATCTTATTTTGTTTTATTATTCTTATTATGTCTTTACTGAAGCACACCAGAATAAATGCTCTGGGCTGCAAAATAGCACCATTCAGCACAGAATGGATTTAATTCAGTCAGAACATCTTTTCCTATGCTTTGATTACATATGAGCAATGTTTGTGATTATGTCTCCCTTTTTTGGCAGAAAACACCAAAACATACCACGACATTGCTGCATAACGTGGAAAAGGTTCTCTTGCTTGTATAGATGTACATATATGGATATCAAATTAAACAGTGGTACCATAAATTAGCAATTAAAGAAATGTAGAAATATGACAAAGAAATCTAGGGAAATACATGTTGCTAAGAAAAATAGGAATTTTTTTCAGGAGTAAATTGTCTCCCTTGCAAATCTTTAAGATAGTATGAACAGATTACAAGAATAGTTTAAAACAGCAGTGTTATTAACACTATAGAGAAGAGAGAAATAATATGTATTGTAACAGACATATGCAGACACACACACAGTCTACTGTTTAGTATTTGAAGACAAATAAGATGATACAATAAATGGCCCAAAGATAATAAGCTCCCTTGCATCACATTTTTATATCAAAGAGTCCATGCACTATAAATCCAAAGGTTGTTAGGGAACAGTAGAAACATGCACTGCTGCCAGAAGCCAAAGTGAGGAAGCAGAAGGATCACAGTAATTACAGGGCAGTTATTCTGGCATCGGTCCTAAGCAAAATAATGGAAAAGCTGATAAGAGCTTCAATTAGCATTAAATTAAAGGATGACAGTATAATTGGTGCCAGTCAAGATGGCTATATGGAAAAATAAGTCTTGCTAAACGTTTTGATGAAGGCAACTACACAGGTGTAAGACTTGCAAAAGACATTTGGCTTCGCCTGATTAAAGGTCTGGCACTGAGAAAAGCAGGTTATGGGCAGAGTGGCAAACGAGGGCAGTACCAGCACGAAGCAGCACGTTCTGCTTCCTGCCTGACACTGCTCCTGTGTGCAGCCAGGCTAGCCAGTGTCAGGTAGAGACACAGGAAAGGACACCAGGAGCAGTCTGCCATCAGAGGCCATGGCAAGAAAACAGCAACAGGAAATCCTCAATGCAGTGGCAAAGCCCCCCCAGCTTCAATAAACAGAGTTTTTCATATAAAGCTTGTAAACGACCCAAAACCCAGGAAAATTCTGCAGGGTTTTAAGTAGTACATGTATCATGAGGCACGTACTTAAAATCTGGATGGAGATCAGAGCGTCCAAAAATTTGAGGTTCAGTCCAGAGTAACAGACAAGTTCAATTCCATTGCAGAGAGAGCATTTGGGGGATTTGTGGCAAAATGTATAGACTGATCCCTGAAAGTTGCAACAGGAGAACTGAATCATAGTGCATTCCAGGCCCTACTAAACAACTAAGGCTAGTCCCAACAGATTTTGTGTACGTTCATCACAACACAGATGCTTTCATGTCTCAAGTCCCTTGGGAACATCATGTGTTTTGTCTGTTTTGTTTCTTAATGATTTGCAAACTTTTAAAACCTGGCTGTGTTGCTACTTTGCTTGTGGGTTCAAGAAAAGACAAGAATCCATAAACCTTTGATCCACATGCTACAAATGTACTAGGAAAAAAAGAGAAGAAAAGGAAAGAAAACACAGTGCTGTCAACAGGAAGATATAAGGGCTGGTTTGTATGAATGGGGATAATTAGTTGAAATGCGATATGGGAATTGCTTTGGTTTCTTCTTTCTGGAAAGTATATATATTTGTGAGAACAATTTTTATGCAAAGTGTGATAGAGAACATTTTATACCAGATTAAATCCCAAAGTTACTTTTTCTGGGCTCACCACAAAACAAAGAAAGGAGTTAGCTGCAGAAAAGAAAATTGTCTCTAATGTTTCTATTAGCTACAGATTTAATAATCTAAAAGACTATTAGATCTCTTTACAACTACCTTTTTAAGTATCACATTTCAGAAAGTATGGGTTAAGAGTTTTATACATCTCACTTTAAGGAGCTCAGCCTGCTAACAAGAGGAAAAAGAAAAGTTACTTTCAGGGACTCCTCTACCTTGCTAGGGAAGTGTATCCAGCAGAACGTGCTGCTGTGGGACAGGCAGCTGCTTACCTGGCTCGTCCAGCTCAAAGGCAGTAAGTGACTGTCCGGGGATGGCAATTTTCCTTCTCCTCATCAGATAGCTGCGAATTTAATCCTAAATAACAGCTGGGCTCCTGGTCCAAGCCAGCTGTCTTGGCTCCCTCTATAGTCCAGGAAAGAAATAGGTTCTTCTGAATGGCAACTGATGCCATGAACACCAGCAGTCTGTCTTTGCTGGAGAGACATGTCTTGATCCCCAATGGCTCTAGAGGAAACCTTGATGAGCAGCTTAGCCTGGAACTCAAACCTCCTACAGCCAACACCAGGTGAGGTGAATTATATCGAGTGGTACCACTGATACATATATTTAAAGCCAAAATACAACTGTGCCCATTAACTTAGCCACATGGGTCAGGTTTCAAAAATCCAGATAAGCACTGGAGATTTGACTCAGGCTTTATAAATATCCATTTCATATTTGAGTCAAATGTAGCTATAAACTGAAATGTGAGAACCTTATATATATTCGAGAGGAGTGTTATGAAAATCGCTAGCAGAGAGGGCAAAATGAGGGGAGTGCTTTGTAGCTTCCCCTTGGCTCAAGGGAGGCATGGAGCAAGCTTGCATTTTGCCTCCAGTCCTCTCCAAGAAAACGGGAGGATGGTTGTTCTCAGTTTTTCAGCTTTGGTGCAGGGTCTGTGCAGTCTGTGATTCGAAAGTAATTGTGGTAATTGCTGTAACTACACAGTTAATGCACACAACGTTAATTTTGTTCACAGAGAGCTGTGCCAGTAATGGCACCATCCATCATTTTCTGTTAAAACAGGAACAGGTGTTAATCTCCACTCAGCAATGGGTGCAATGTGAGTGAGCAATAAGCAAAGTGCCAAAAAAGAAAAACCACTGTCAAAGCTCTCTGTCACAGAAAAACAGTTTCTAACAATATCTCTGTAATTGGACTCAACTAAAGAGTGAAAAATGATTTGACTTTTCAGTGGCAGGGATTGTTAATGAACCCAATTTTTCTCTTCCACCTTGATTAGCTTCCTGTAGGAAGATCCATTTTAGCTCTGTACAATGTAGCTTAGGGTAAGAGACACCCAGCTGCTGTAATCTTGCAGTACTCCCACTTGCAGAAAAGTAATTTTTTTTCTTAGATAGGCTGCAAAACTATTACCAGGTTTTCAAACATAATGGAAAACAGTGCAGAATAGAATTTAAATAGGACTTCAACCACAATTTTGGTATTTTTCTAGTTTTAACAGCAACCTCATAAGATTTTTAAATGCTTTGCACATCCTGTTCTCCCTGGGACAAAATCTATCCTCCCGGGGTTCTGGATATTCCCAGATACCCTTGGCACTACAGTGTTGTGTCTGCTCAGTTCCATGCAGTGCTACCTTCCAGAGCAAGAGCGCAGACACAATCTCCGAGGGCTGGCTGTGCAAACTGGTTTATTCAGCAGCACTCAATTTATCAACAGGGCTCATTCTAAGCAGGTAGCAAAGCATTTCCAATAAGCAATCAGACCAGTGTACTGCACTTTTAGCTACACTCTGTATCTGAGACACTCCCAAAGGCCATGCCAGGGGCATCTGCACGGTTCGGCTTAAATAAAGGAGTACATTTGTGCTGCCCAGTGCTCACACCTTTTCCACCAAAGGCATGTCTGTGCCTTTTTCGGTTAAAAGCAGCCCATGATCCTGATCTTGTCTGTCCTACGGCACAGACTGCAGCAGCATTTGGGAAAGAACGTGGTCATTTGGGAAGTGTAAGAAAGAAAATAGAAAATGAGATGGAAATGCATTTTTGGAACATAAGTGAGCTAAGAACTAAGCCCAGTTCTCTCGCTTTGTATTAATGCTTACCTAGTGCTACCCAGGGACTGTCTTCAGCCCTGGGGTACAGTTTGATACATTATTAGTGACGAACCTATTGATATGCAAAGTGCATGTTCTACATGAGTCAAATACTGAGAGCTATGTGTGTTGAGAAATAGAGCCAGTTTTGAAATGCCAGTAAAAACCAACCTCTGTGTGGAGTTATCCTGCTGGTGTGGGGCGGCTCCTTCGGTTCCAGGGAAGCAGAGCCTGCGTGGAACTGGTGTCACGTCTGACCTTCACACACAATCTCCCCTCAGTTTCACTGGGTTTGGGATCAGCTGCAGAGAGGACGAGGCTTTGGGTAATGGATCTGCCTCATTTGAAAATTCAGGCTTTCAGAAAGGACAGCAGATAAGCAGTACCCCTAGAAAATTTAGCAGGAAATGAAATATTTTGCAACGCAGTGGAAAAAAAAGTGCAGAGGTTATGTCTTTCACATGAGCATAATCAGATATTGTAGCTATTCCTTCACGTTTCCAGCTGATCCTTACAAATTACTCGATGAGTGAAGGCTTTCCCAAGTGATCCTGTTTTGGTTTATTTTGGTTTTTATAAATAATTAATTTATTTTTCAAAAGAACTCTGAATTGAAAAATCAACACACATCTTTCATTTGTCAAGCATTAATTTAAAATCTGATTTTAGTACTGGAGATTTCAAAAGGAGAACTAAAATAGAAAGGTTTTCATTTTGTTTGAGAAAGTCATTAAAAAAACCTGTAAATCATGAAAAACCTGTAAATAACAGAGATGGCCTTGGTGCTGACAAACAGACAAACCCCAGGAAATTTAAATGCAAATTCCACATTCCTTGTCAATAAAAGAAAGCTAAAAGAAAAGATAAGAAGAAAGGGTCATTGTCCATTTTTTCCTAATGCTCTTTTAATATAAATGCCCGTTTGCCAGGTAGTAGGAGGTAGCATAATATACTACCTCTCTAAATGCACCCTTCATAATTATTGTTAGTAAAAAAGTTTTAAAATGTCTGCAACTTTATGTTTCACAATTTACATATTTTTAGTATGTCTTTCAGCTGGGGAATTTATTCTTCCAATTATTATTTCTTTTTAAATAATAGCCTTCTATGCACAGGTAGATTAAATAAAAGAAATTGTGTGTGGACTGTGAGCTCTCATTATACAAAATGTTTCTATCCCTCTGGCTTTAGAGATAACTTTCCTTTCTACTCTGCTTCAGTAATTAGTTTTCCTGAATATATTGCATATCATTGCACAAATTTGTGGGGAGCATTTGTTGTATGAAGCACGGAAAACACAGACAGAGCATTCTAGGATTGACAGAACTGCAGAAACCAATGTAAAAAACCCAACACTACAGTAATTTTTTTAGGGTTATGAAGCTTTTTGACTCATGTAAGTTTCAATGCTGTCTTTGTTTTGTACTGCTTTTCAAGTCATCTTTAAATTATAAAGAATTAAACATAAGTTGTGTATTTCTTTATGCTGTTGTGGTTTAGCTCCTCAAATGGGTAGTTTTAATGCAACAACTACAACAGTACTGACTATCCTTTATAGGGTTTTAGGAGTCAAATGCAATTTTAGTTCATCTCTCCTGGTACTGTTTGCAGCTCTTTGGTGAACCTGAAACTTATAAAATTAACAATAACATTCTCTACATTATACTCTGATTAATTATCAAATAAACATGCTCCAGACTTGGAAGATATTTTTTCATTTTATTTTGATCACTGCAGCATTTTTTCTGTCAGAGTGAATTTTAAAACCTGAGCTGGCAGCAGCCTGGTGCAACTGGCTGGTTGTGGCAGTGTGTGAGAACACAGCTGCCCACTGGGGAACAATGGGCTGTGGAGCCCCACATGGAAACATGGCCCTAAGTTAGCGCTGTAAAAAAGAAATCAATAAAGTGTGAGAGATTTACAGAGAATTTGGTGATATGAATAAGGAAAAGGTCACTAGATATGAAAATTTGGGGTGGGAAATGGAGTAATATTGAGAACCCTTACTGATAGAATCAATTAGGCTTGAAAAACCAGCCTTTTGGAGTCAAATGATGACCCCATTGAAATCTGTAGTAACTCTTCCAGCCTTATGTGGGGCCTGGGTTTCATCTTCAGCAGCCAGAAATACCCTACAGCAAATATTTTCATCTGTGAAGACAGAAAAGGAAAAAACAATTTAAGTATTCGTAGCATACAGAGTGAATGGATTAATGACATTACATTATTCAGAATATATTTAAATCCCGCACTTTTATTTTTAAAAACAGTGCAACTATGTGTTTGTATGTGGAGCTAAGCCATTTCTTCCCTTTTTTTCTTTTTTTTAAACATCGCGTGATGACATCAGCTAACGCTGCATCACTTCTCAGGGATTTTGTGCAGAATCTTAATGTTTACTCTAACAACGTAATTTAAGAAAGTATATTATGTAAATCCTTGAATCTCCTAGGGTCTAGGAATGAAATGTAATGCTAATTTGATTTAGTAATTTGTTCTCTCTCCCCAGAAACACACAATTACTGCTTTTGAAAGACTTTTTTCTTTTTCCATCACGCTAGGACTAAATTGAAAGCTGAGTCGGCAGCAAAGCCCGGGCTGGGATCGTAGAAGAGCTTTGCTACTCAGGCTCTTACACCAGAACACAGAGTGCAGGGAGATTTATTTCTCAAAACGGAATGTTCATTATCTCTTTTTTTTCCTTTTCTTTTTTTTTAAACCGAGAAATGGAAACAAAATAAGTCTTCTTGAAATTCCATAATAGTAATCTAAATGTGAAATGTGAGCTGAAAATAATGTGCCTCTCTGTGTGTGTCTAGAAGAGAGAGAGGCCTTGTAGCTCTGTGCGTGTCTGTCTGCAGGAGGGAAGGAGGGAGGTTGTGTGTCTGTGTACAGTAGTGTAGAAATAGTTCATCAAATGAGTGGTTTCCTGCCCTGATCTGTAGATTTTCTTTCTTCCATGAAAGGAAATGGAGATAATTGATCTGACTTCCATCAGCACATAAAAGAGATTGTCGGCAATTTGTTTTCTGAAGGGCTACTTAAATACATGGTGATGTGGCGAGCAGGAAGGATCACCCACGAGCTCTGCAGCAGTCCCAGATGCCTGGTGGGCACACCCAGAGGACCAATACATTCCGTCATTTGCAAAGTATGACTCTCCTTTCTTTCTCTCTCTCTCTTTCTCCCTCTTTCTTCTCCTTTAAGGATACACGATGTCCCTCCAGGTTCTGCAGTCTGGGTTTGATTAAATAATTATAAACTTCAAGCAGCAGATCTATCATTTACATTCCTGAACATGCCAACATGTGCCTTTTGTGGGGATGCCAACCAATACCAAAGCTTCAGTCATTATTGTCACTGAAAATACAGTGGTTCAATGTTTGTGCTATTTCCTGGATTTTGGCAATATAATGTTGCCCAGCAATTTGCTGTTAGTGCCAACAACACTAAAGAACTTCATAATAAATCCTTTCTATATTTACTCAGTCCACCACTGTGTCACTGAAATTAGCATTTTACGATCTTATGCTCCAAGGAACCTATTTTCTCTCTTTTAACTCCATGCTATTATGAACCCCAACAGAAAATCCTTCAAAGCATGGTTTGCTTCAGCTTTTCTGTATAAGGATTGCTGTCAGTCATGTTTGTTTTCTGAAAAGATGTAGAGCTTGCAGCTTCATGGTACATGATAGCAAAGATAAACCAAGCTATCAAACAAGACAGAGTGTTTAATTTAGAGATGTTGCAGAGATTGCTTTAAAATGTCAGATGTCTTCACGCAGCCTTAAGTGCAGAAGACAAAATTAACAGAAAAAGATACCTAAAAAGTAACAGGACCAGATCTTTCCTTGAGGTCCAGATGAGCCAACTGTGCTTGTGTGAGTTACAGGCAGTGTGAAGACAGAGGATTTGACTTCTCTGAATGAAAATATCACAGTAGTGGAAGAAAACAATAATCAGTGTAGGGGCCTTAGCAAAGGAGGGTTCTCAGGGATACTCCAGCCAATGCTTCGTGGAAACCGTGGGACCACTGGGGCTGAAATACTGTTGTGACTGAGTAACGCAGCCCTTTGCTTGCAGTGGTGTGGGAGAGAATAAAACAGTGCCTTTTGCACTGAAATGCTCAGAGGGACTTCCTGTGAACCCTGAGTTTGGGGTGCCGTCTAGGTGGTCAATATGGGGCCAAATTCCACTCATTTGTTTGGTCTAAGCAGAGGAGCAGCCAGTATTAAAAGGATTGAGGGGGGAATGAGAAGCAAGGATTTTCTAGAAAAAGGAGGAACAGGTTTGATTAGAATGGGGAGAGACAGCAGAGGGCAATAGTTTTTGCCTTTGCAGTGAGGGAAATGAAAGCAATGCTTTCTGGAAAGAGGTGGATGGCTGGAGGAGAGGAGGCTTGGGAAGAGGCATACCAAGTGTCTCACTGTAGTTGGATTTTTTGTCACTGGAATAGAGGGAGGCTGGAATTTTTTGACTAATGGGAAGTGCATCATTGCTATCCTCTCACAACCCCAAAAAGCTCAAAAGATTTTGCTGCTCATTCTGTCATGTAGCAAATCCACCAAAAAAACCCCTCATGTCCCAGAGTGGGTTATTTTGGAAACGTGCACGTGTGTGTGCGTGGTCACAAGGCCAGGGAGGAAACTGCTCTGTAATCTCAGCCCTGGTGGCAAAGGCGGCTCCCACAGCCTGAGTGATGTGGGTGCACACCAGCTGAGTTACAAGCTCCCACAGGCACAACCCCTCGTTAAGAAAATCCACGGCAGAAGCCATTTAACCCCTCCAGTACTGACCCCTCCCAGCAGGACAAGTGCGAGACCCTATGTGGACTCACCGGTACCGGAGAGGCTCTGTGGGGTCTGCTCCAGCAGCTTCCTTAATCACAGGACATTTTTAATAACAAGGGTACCTCCAAGGAAAATAAGAAACTGCATGGCAAAAAGAGAGTACCTGACAAAATAAAAATAGGGTTATTTGGTTCAGAAGCTCCAGTCCCTGCAGCCCCTCCCTCCCCATCCCTCGGGGTGAGTCCCAGGGGATGCCGTGGTACAGCAGCCACCCGAGGACACTCTCACTGCTCCGGCAGGGTGGAGCTCTGGGCAGCACAGGAATGGGAATAGGTGATTCCAAGAGGCTGCTAAAGCCAGAAACAACCTGATCTTCAGGTCAGACTGAGAGAAATTTTGTAAGCAACTTCCAGCCATAATCTATGTTTTGCTCCCCGTGAAGCTGAAGACAAATCAGGATTTTCCTACAGTGAGTTGGGCACTCTTGCACTGAGCCACCTGCTAATCTGCTGTTTGTTAAGTGTGATAGTGGGAGAGGCCCATTTCATTACAGAGAGAAAGCATTTCAGCTGGTTGAATTGTTAAGGCAGCACCCTACCTTTTTCCCTGTTTGAGAGTTTTGTCTTGTTTGTGTAGCAGTAGTAGTTTTATAACTTTAGTTTAAGCCGCTAGCTTACCCCTGGTGATGGAAGGGTGTGTAACAAACACAGAAAACAAAAATGTTCTTTCCACGCTGCTTGTGCAGCTGGCTGGTTGCGTAGCTCTGTATGTCAAACATCACATGTGCATTAGGTGAAAATATAGGACCAGGTGTACAAAAGTGCCTAGTTTCTGCCTCTGCTGGGTCTTCTTCCCATGGTAGAGGCATTCAAACTTCCAGAAACTCTGGGAACTCAGCATATAAAACAGTACAATGAAAATAAAAAGAATCCAAAGGTAACCAAAACCACTCTTGATTTTTTTCTGTCTCTGCTTTTTCTACTTTAGATGCGCTGTTCAAATTCTTTCCTGGCTTAAATCTGTTGAGCTCAGTGTGTCAGTGCTAGAATTTACACGGAAAGACATTTCTGTTACCGCTATAAAACACATCAATCTCTGGAATAAAGGAATCTCTTCTGGCGTGACACTCTGCTGCGGCTGAGTTGTGTTGGCTCCTTCCTGTCGGCACTGGGGACACAGGTACTGAAAGTTGGGACACAGGGATGGGAATGGCACATGGGCTGGCACATCTGGTCAGAGGGAGCCAAGGTGAACAGGCTGGGGCAATTTCCAGCCCGTTGGAACGAGTCCCCTGAATTACACGATGAGCCTACACATTTTACGAGTTTAAACAGTAAGACTGAGCCCTAATTCTGTAGGCTTGTGGTGTGACCAGAAACCACCTCCTTTTCTGCTTCTGATTTTCCTCAGTAGTAAGGAAAACTGAGTTACAAGAACAATATTTCACCAACAATTTCTTCTAAAAGTATTCTAATAAAAACATCCTGAAACTAGTATTCATCTACTTCCTTTTCTGAGATTTTTTTTTTTGTTCTGAGTTTTAAGATGGTTGTTTAAAAAAGTGGTTTTAATCTTAAATTAAAGGGCACAAAACAGAGCAAAAAATATTACTGCAAACAAGAAAAACCTTTTGCAGTCTAACCCATGATCAAATTACTACTCAATTAGTTACTGAAGTTACAGTAGTCCTCCCCTTAATTTGTTGTTAGTGACAGGGAAAACATGTATGAAGAAGGTTCTGGGCTTGTAAAAATCTGAATATAAGCAATTAGAAAAATAAAAATGTATGGAGACTTTTCATATCCTCCAAGATACTGGGGGATACAGCAGATATCAACATTGTTTTAATTTATTTTGTCTGCTTCCATCCGCGTGCACTGCAGCGTTGGCTCGTTGCGATGCTGGATTTGTTATTTTATACTTCTGTGTATGAAGGTCACTTCTCTACTGATGTTTTCACTTACAGGACCTCATTTGTTTCACAAACCACTACTGCAAGGATGAGAGAAAAGTCTTTGACAGATATGAAATCCCTGTGATATGAGTGTGGCAGTGACTATTCTCACACTGTCACCACTGGGAGGTAATTTCCTCAGGATGGTTTTGGCCAGTGCTCCTGGATGGAAATCTTAGGTAGAGTGGCAACAATACAGGTTGAATTGTACCAAAAGACCTTTGTTAACCCTGTGCAAATGCACTTTTAAGTGATGGTGTTCTTCCATCACCTTTGACAATACTCAATCATTCCTATACACAAAGAAAAGCAACATTAAGAGTGTTTTTCCTAGTGTCTGGCAGCAGTCCACTTGGCATAGCCATGATCATCATTAAATAATGTTGCTGCAAGCAAAAAATTGCATTGTGCAAACCAAATAAAACCAAAACAAGCCCTTTTGATCCCTTAGAGTTCCAAATTCATACACTCACGCTTCAAGAAAGAACTGTAAAAAATCTGGTTTGCTGGGTGGGAGGGTCTTTGCTGGCTCTGTGTCAGATCATACCTTTGGGATTTTGCCATGCTTGCTGTTTTCTTCAATCAGCTAAGGAGAAGAAAAATGATGTGGAAGATGAGAGCAAAGGGCATCCTACAAAATAAAATCCTTTCTATCATTAACTTTCTTAAAAAAGACAAGTAGATGTAAGAGCAAGGCAGCAGTAAGGGAATAGAGTACAAAACACCACTGATTAAAACCACCACGTACACAACCCCAGAGCTATTTGAGGCTTCAGCCCTTTGACGGATGCAGTATGCAGTCTATGAGGGGGTAGGTGGAGAAAAAATACAAGTGATGTTTCGATTCACTGATTTATGGGTGAACATCTGTTTTGCCACTTTGTGCCATATTTTCATTGATTTACCTGAAATCTTAGTTTTACACCTTTATCTTTCAGCTATGCCAGTGAGTACACCAGGAGAGATTAGCAATGTGTCACTGTGTACCCTCAACCTTCTCTCAGGCACACGGGACTGCCATAAAGTGGTAGGTGCGGATTCCCTCACCATGTGGTTCTGGAAAACATTATATTCTGGGCCACCAAATTGAATGGAAGAGTCTACTACCTTCAAGTACTTGTGGTGACTTGGCTGTTGGCACTTGCTGCACGTTTTATCAAGGGCTGTCTAAGCTGTTCCTGCGTGGTTGAGATGATTTTTCAAGGACCTACAACAAAGACTGTTTCAATGGACCTGACTGATTTTAGGACTGTAAGAACTCTAAGGCTGAAACTGTACACCAGCCCTTACAGGCACCTGAGACTGCAGCTGTGTGTGTCTTGCACAGGAGAGCCAGGAGCATATTTATTTGGACTGCAGTTTTTTCTCAACAACCACCAGAAAACACAAGGTGAAAGCCCAATGTTACAATGAACTTCAGTAAGAAAGCAATCAATTGATGACACTTCTTGCCAAAGACCTCTCTCCTCATGATAGCGGAGAGCTTTCTGAATGCATCGTCAGGATCTTTACAGAAATGGCTTGCATAGCATGTCACAGAAGAGATATTTTTGAAACAAAATTCCCAAATGTGCAGCCTTTCCAGCTGGCACGGAAGGAAAAATTTCCCCCTAAGTCCCAGCGAGAAGGCTGGTTCACGCCACTGCCGAAGGCAGGTATTGTGAAACCTGGTCTGCCTGACTCACTGGCAGTGACTAATTTCCAGAAAGCCCCAAACATTTCTGAGAAGCCGTGTGATTCCTGAAGGTCCCTGCAGGTGATCAGGGTAAGCAGCACCTGCCCGTGATCCCCGAGGGAAGAGGAGCACGGTGTCGGCACATTGCGGCAAGAAGGAGCCGACACTGACCCTGCACCAGTCCAGCTGAGGAGGAGGGAGCAGGGCTCTCCAGCAGGCAGGAATGTAGGCAGGCAGGGCTGGAACACCGTGTGTTCCAGTAATTTGGGATGACAGGGGAGACATTGCAGGTTATTATATCGAGCGCACATTGGAGCTTTGTTTTGTCTAACTCGAGCGATATTCTGGGGCTCAGTACTCTCGCCCCAAAGTCTGGGAGGAAGCGTGGGGGGAGAAGAAAAGGTATCAAGGAGGAACAAAACCACTACTATATTCACACTGGCCCAATACAGAGACCAGGCCACATTTGGGACTGATTTAGAAAACTATTTGGCAGCATCTGTGGAAAAATGGAAGATCAAATGATACCTTTCTCTCATCTAGGTGATTTCTGCAAGTTGAATACCAAGCATCCCAATCAGCCAGTGATAGCCACTCTACTGCTGAGCTCAGATTGTCTCCATTTGATGTGTATGCATATGTACATACACATCCATATCTAATACTTATCAGTTGGGCTGCAAAAAAAGTCCTTATCTGTAGGGCCTCAAAAATTTTACAGTGAACATGGAAATCCTGTTTAGAATAATGCAAACCTGTAGCAATATGGCCATTTTAGTTACTGTTGGAGGCTCAGTAGTGGTAGTGAAGTGGAACCACTCTCCCCATAAGCACCTGAAACATAATTGGGTTAAAATAGGGATATCAGCCTTGGCACCTGAGTTAGAGGCAAAGCATCACTAAGGTCTTCTGTAGGACTGAGTAGAAGAACATCAAGGGAGAGACAACCCCCTGAGATCATTTCTCCAAGACCATTCCTCCCTCATGTTGTGGTGACTTCCAGTAAGTAAATATTCTCAAAGACAATTGTTCTGATGTGAAAAGAACACAGAATAGAGAGGTATTGCTGTCCAACACAGGACAGAGCTGTAGCCTGTGTGTTTTCATTAGAGCTGAGAGTTTAAGAAAAGAGCCCTGTAATGTGCATGTCCCCCTGGTGAGTTTATGCGTGCTCCCACAGCTCTAATAAAAACATACGATGAAGGTAAATTAGGGCAGACGACTGCTTCTGTCAACACCGAGCAAACAGCATCTTTACGGTTTATGTGTGACTTAGAATTCAAGAATGCAGACTTTGTTTTTCATTGATGGGCTTGTTAAAGAAAATTCTTTGATAGTTCCAGAGGAAAAAGAAATTATATAGAAATGCGAAGAGATTAAAGCAAAGAAAGAGCCTTGACATCAGACGGGAGCTTGTTTGATTAGGTCACTCTATAGACAAGAAATAATTAAAAATAAAGAAGACAGATGGAGGATGTCAGGTGCTTAAAACAACATCTCGAGTCTACCCATGCTAGCGTTCATGCAAGCCAAGGCTTCAGGCTTCACAGATGTCAAACGTGTCTCTTGGCTGAGGGTCTCAGCAGGATGAGGAGAGACACCAGACCTCGATGTGAGCAGAGTGGAGCTTGGGCAGGTCTGACAGCAGTGAAGAGCATTTGCTGCTATTAACAAGCAGAGAAGGAGCTTTGCTGACACCGTTCTGGGGCAGGCAGACAAGCTTGTCTCTAGTCTGGTTCCCTTTTGCTCCTCACCTGCTGCTGATTGCTCGGTCTGCCTGTGCATTAATGAAGTGGTTATTTGCCTTAAGGAGCAACTTGTTGGGCTCCCAGGGGAGCTGCTCCCGCCTGCCTGGTGGCTGCGGTGCCGGTGCCAGCAGCCGGGCAGGTGGTGGCAGATCAAAAAGCAAAACTCCCACAGAGCTTCTGGGGATTTCCTCACTAATATGCTGATACATACATTAGCTGACTGACTGACACTGCCTAAATATTTGTCCTTTACTGCTATGTTTGGCCGTGATTTTACAGCAACTTTGGTGGTTTGTGATTTAGCCCACTTTATGCATGCTTTGACTTTTGCTTGCTGCCCATCCGCTAACCACCACTGCAGGATTACAGGGGCTGACATCAGGCCATTTCACCTGTTTTCTCTTTCTCAGTGAGAAAGAAATGACTTTTCACCTCCCACCTAAATGCTGCAGCCAGTAACAGAACATTAATGAACTTTGACAGAAACTAAGGAAGTCTGCACTCATATTTGCCTTGCACAACACTATATATTAGTCCAGAAGCAGGAAGGAGTTTTCAGTGTCTGTACATCTCTCCAGAAGGTATTTGCATATTTGCTAAATTCCTGCTGAACAGGGAAGCCTGGAAGTGACACAAACAAGCTACTGTTTCCCAGCCAGCACCAGCTTCAGATACAGCCAGAGATGAGGGCTGCTCCATAAAAGACCAAGTCAGAGCAAGACTGTTGGAGGGAAACAAACCAGAAATACGTGTCTTTTCACTGTAGTCACTCAAACACTTGATGCTTAACCAGGACAGGCAGACAGGTACCATGACTGTTCAGGTGATCCTGGAAATACACATAGTTGAAGTATCTTCCCCAATCTCCATTTGTCCTCCTACATAAAAGGAAACAGGAAACAATTGGATCATGCATGGTGTTTAACTGCAGTGATAAGTACAGATGGTTTAGGAATTCAATTATATTTAAGTTCTTCTCTAATAAAGCTAGAACAGCTGGTTGCCAGATCCTCAGAGTGCTTCAACTTTGTCAGGAGCATCCAGCATATTTTAAAACCATCTCTTGACCCTACAGAGAAGGTCAATGTTTCTCCTGGCAGCCCGCTAGTTATTTTTTAAGTGTCTTGATTTTTTTTCTGTGGCGTAATGCAATTTTACTCATTATCACTACAGATGTCAGACCAAGACTAGCAAGATTACAGCAGTAGCTGGAGCATATGGTTGAGTCATATGAATAATAATCATAAATCCTTTTTGACATCGGCCCATTATTACATCCTGATCATGTCCCCTTGGAATCTCTTGTTTGGTGTAATGTTTAAGCCATTATAAGGTATCTCTGGAGGTCTAGATTTATAGAGCTCTCTATTGGAGAAACACAGTATTAGCAGTATGTTTATACAAACATAAAACACGTGAATATTATATACCAATATATCTACATGTAATGTTTATGGAGACATACAGGAGAAGCAATTAACGAATGGCAGTCACTAAAAGAAATGTTTCTGATGACATCTTAAAATCACAGTGTAAGTCAGAATGACAGAGATGTTGCCTGAACTGGCTGTTAAAAAAGAAAACAAAATATATGTGTATAAAGAAAAGCAGCCTCTTGCAACCGTGCTCCAGATGTAACAGGGATACCCTAAAACTGAGACTTTTTGCTTAAGAAAGAGCCACTCTTCCTTGAGATACCATGTAATGGCCAGTCCAAACACTTGCAGGCTAAATCCAACACAAATGTGTTAAGTGAGCACCATCGGTAGCACCATTGATTTAAACATGTTGGAAATTACTTCGCTTTTGGTAAAGGCCATTTCCCCAGTCAGAACAGATTTCTTTTGGCCAATGCCCTCCACCCATCTGTCCCTTCCGTGTTTGAAAGCCCCTGGTAGCTGAGCCTGTCTCAGAGGTGTTGGGGGTGATGCACAGCCCGCGTAGGGAGGCGCTCCCTCTTTGCTCTCCTTCCCACTGCCTCTCTGCCCCCCGCTCTTCTTGCTCCGTTGTTTCTAAGGAAGGGGACTATTTACAGGAAGTTCATATTGCTCCAGAACTATTCAGCCTTGTTGTACTTCCCGTTTTATTCACCTAAGTCTCTATGCTGAGTGTACCAGCAGGCAGCTGGAGCACTTGTTTCTTTCATGCTGTCCCTCAAACACACATTACACCGAGTTTTTATGCAGACTGGCAGTTTTCTCCATAAGAGACACCAGTGGCTAAACCCCAGCTGCCTCCCAGCACAGGCACCTGCACCCATCCTGCACAGCCCACGGCGAAGGACTGCACAAATGGGCTGGATCTGCTCTGCAGGTGGAACCTGAGGAGATGGTGGCCTCACAAGTGGGACAGGAAACCTACATCTTGATTTGAAAGGGTTTCAGTTGGAAAGGACCCCATTTTTGTTTCAAGTACACAAGCTATAAACAGCATAAAATGAATCTAAACATGAAAATACAATAAAAGTCAGTCTCCAGGTCTGACCAGCTGTCCTGACCTTGACTGGAAGATAAGCCAACTTTGTACAGTTGGGGTCATTAAACACCACAAGACAAAGACCTGAAACCTTAAAATGATTCAACACATTTCTGTTGAAAAAACAGTCTTGCTCTTGAATTAAGTGTTGTGTATTTTTTGTTCTTTTCTTTTCTTTTTTTTGGTAAATAGAATACTTATTAGGAATTGTTTCCCAAGAGTCAGCATGCTCCATTTTTGTTTCTTGCAAATAAGTGAAATATTTAGGCATTTGCCAATTAACAGGGCTTTTGGAAGTGCTTCCAATTTGAAGAAAAGAAGCAGATTGCAATACACAGAAGTTATCCAAGAGGATACTCTAGACAGATGAACCAGAGATGACATCTGTCTTGTCATCAGTAAAAATGATACAGAACATATTGCTGAGTTATTCAGCAATTTCCAAAGAATCCTCTTTAATGCACAATAAGAAACAGATCTTGGTCGTCTTTTCATGGATGTCAGACTTAAATAAAAACACAGAACACACTTGCAAGCATTGGTGTGAAAGGGGACTTTCAAGTACAGGCCTATTAACTGAAACATTCTGCTATAAGATATCAAAAGACTGCCTATTTGCCACAAACTGCACAAAGTTATACCCATTTTTCTTAGTGGCAGTAAGTGGTTTTAATGCAAGTAATGGAATTTAAAACCAGAAAGTCCTTATTACAATTCAGAGTGCCCTTTGTCCTTTGATAATGAACACCATATTAGTGTCTTGAAGAAAACCCAAAACTTTAAAACAGGATATGTTGTTTCAGCATTTAGAACTAAGTGACCAAAACTTTACTACTGAAACCTGATTGCATTTAATTGCATATAGACAAAAATCTAAAACCAAGTTCCAAACTCTCAGTTATGCCAGCAGTAAAATGATGGACAAATATATAATAAATTAGAAAAAAATGCCAAAACGTGATAGCATTTGTAAAAAAAATCGTGTCTGGTATTTGGTAGAAAACTATTATATTTGCTGCATTAAAAAAAGACAATAGGGAAAGAAAAGGAGGGAAAGGTAAGGCCAGGCAAAGCAAGGGAGTGTAATGCCTGAAATGCATCCAAGGGGCTGATGGAACCAAATGTCTTCCAATTTTAGCTACTCTCACCATAAAACTTGGTTAAAAAATGAACGCAAAATCTTACAATTAAATAAAAATATTTCAGCTACAAATGCTGATCAGGGAAATTCCATTTTTGGCATGGGTAAAATTGATTATCATAGTAAAATAGGACAGCATTTATTTATACAGTCTGTGTGGTGTTCAATAAAACATAAAAAGCTTTTGTACCTAAAAAGTGACATGAAGGTTTAAAGCATATTTCCCAAGTAAACAAGCTCTGTGATACAGAAAAAAGCTTAAGGGTAACAAATTTTCTACCCCACCAAATCAATGGGTAAGGAATACTCCTTAGATCAGAAATTTCAGTTAAATTATATCTCTATTTGCAATCTATTTAGACCAGATATTCCTGATCCTTCTCCCCTTCTCTCTCTCTCTCTCCCTGCCCTTGTCTTAATTTTTGGTTTCTGGCAGGTCAGTAGAAGTCCCTGGTGTACAAAACTTCGGATGCCTGGCACGACACAAAGCAACCATGGTCGCTGGCCTGCCTTGGCATGGAAGGAAATGTGCTGCATGAGCATCAAAAGTGAAAAGAAAGACATGAAGCTGCATTCCACAAGTCTCCTCAGAAGCCTTTGCACCACTTTTAAGGAATCCGCGAAAGATACTGAAGTGGAGAAGACTTTGGACTGAAAAGAAGTCCAAAGATTTTGGAGTGGTTGTGACTCACCAGCTTCTCTGGCCAAACTCTGTTGAGTTCAGGACCCTCCTGAACCTCTTGTAGTTGCTCTGCTCTGGACCATACAGACACAGCTGTCACCATGGAGTTTCTTCTGGTGATGTAAAGTGCAGTCAGGTGTGGTTCAAGATACATCTGCTCTAAATTAAGGGAAATGAAATGTTTTTAATCAGCTGAGTCCTTCTTCTCCTTAATTAAAAGTGAGCAGACCATACTTACTGCATGATCAGTTTGCTATTACTGACATGACACAAACCAGTGAGGAGCCAAACTGGCTCATAACAGCAAAAACATTGTTAAATTTTCAGTTAAAGATTGAGAACACCTTGTACAAACATGGAATAAAAATGCTGGGGAAACATATTTTTGCCCACAGAATTTTGATTTTGCATAAAATTTGAAAGATGCTGTGGCTTATTGCAGATCAGAATGAGTTAGCATTTGTTACAAATCTGGCATTTTGAACACTAAGCATTAAAAAAAAAGGAAACTGTGAATACTGATTAGCTTAAGAAACGGAAAATGTGAATAGTGACCAACTCAAACTGGTTTCAGATGAAAAGTCTGAGGTAGAATTATTCATGAAAGTATATTCTCCTTTATTTTGTCTACTTCACTTATAAATCAGGCAAGTAAAAGGCTATTCAGCCCATCTATTTCCAGATTATTGCAGTGCTGCATCATCTCACCAAACAGGAAAACTTCATTTTATTCTTTACTGCTCTCCTGATCAAATTCATCCCCAAAGCTTCCATGGCCCAAAAAGCTGTCTACCAAAGGCTGCCAGAGGTGCACAGAGGGTCTGGAATGGAGCCGAAATCCCACTGTAGCACACAAAACTGCCTTGCAGGGAGTGTTGCCACAGGCTTTGCCACTGTTTTCTAAAGGACTAAAGTTGCTAAGGAGAAACAGAGTGATTTTGGGAACAAAATTCCATTTAATTGTGGTGAAATCTCATTTGAATGCTTCCTGGATCATATTTAAGTTTCCCATCAGCAATACCCTGCTGTGGAGGATGGCAGAGTCAGGGGGAATAAATGTCACAGTTCCCTCAGGTTACCTGTGTGACACTGGAATGAAGTCAAAGGAGGCTGCTGAGGCAGAAACACACACACAGACACTGGGGAAAAAACAGAAAATCTGGCCTGGGAAGTGGAAGCTCACCTGTGGGTTGGTCAGGTTATTCCATCAAAGAGCACAAACTGTACCAGAGGTGGATTGAATCCTTGCTCATTTCCAGCTGCAGGGGAGGAGAGCAGTGACAGAGGTGTGAGCAAAGGCAGGGATCCAGTGGAAGTGCAGGCAGGAGGGCAGCTCTCCCTAGTCGAGGGTGACGCTGGGGACACCTGCCTGCCCCACAGGGTCAGTGTCCAAGCAGGAGAAAGGACTCCTTTCCCTGGAATGCTGTGCCCCTGCAGGCAGATACTGCTACGGTTCGAGGACATTCTCTCCAAGTCACTGCAACCAGCTGCTGGCATGGCTGTCAGAGGAAATAGTGCTTGGAGGTGAACTTTTGGCACAGAAGTAAACAGTAAATTATGGGTGACAATCTGGAAAAAAATGGAGACGTGAGGAAGGAGCAGGAAGCCAAGTTATTGCATCAGCTGTAACCCCAGCAACAAGGAGAGAATTGGATGCAGCTTGCCATTAATGACCAAAGCTCTTATGTATTTAACAAAATGATATTTAGTGGAAGATAATGTTCTTCTACCAGCATCTGGATGGCTGAAAACAATGTGCAAAACTCTGAAGATTTACAATTAAGAGATAAAGCAATGTTTATGGATGTCTATGGATTAAAGAGTGTCTTTGATTCTCCTCACAATATGATGCCATCTTGCCTTGACGAGATTTTTAAGTGCTTGTATAATTTTCAGTATTGTTCTTAATGGAGGATGTGTACAAGCTCCCTGAAAAGATTATAGTCTCTATAAGCAATGGACAATAATAGTGCCTGTAGGAACGAATATTTCTTTATAAGCAGTTGAAATATTTATTGCTAATCAGCTCTATATGGCTTTACAGTAACTTGAAAGACAAACCAGCTCTGCAGAGGCACCAGTAAGGGTATGAGGCAGCTTTCTTGTCATCAGCAAAATGATATACAGCAAACTATTGGCTAATTCAACTAGAAATGCTCAGAGATCACCTTTACAAAATATGAAACAGAACCTGAGTCTTTCTTTGATGTTAAGGTTTCACAGAGCAACAATAATGTGCTCTGGATGAAGAGGGACATCACTTTGATAAAATATATGATATTCAGTCCTATATACCTTTCCAGCCTTGGAACACTGCATTCTCTTTACAAGACTATTTTTTTTAGTGCTATAGACACTTCAGAAGAGGAAAAATGTGATGCATAATAAAGTTGTGACACACAGAAGAGTAGTAAAAGACTAGTCCATATTTCCTGGCCCCAGCCAACTGACAGGGTTAAAAAGGTTAATACCCTGACACAGGACACCAGCAGCTACTGTTATGTGGGGAAATCTTTTATTTTTTTATGTTACTTGTCATAAGAAAAGGGAGAGAATATCTTAAAGCTCTTTAACTCAAGCCAAACATCTTCAAACAAACAACTTTAAAAAATTCAGATCTAATGGAACTTATATTTATTTTCCTGTGTAGTTTAAAGCCCAGTGCTGGTTGAAAATAATCTTCTAAAGCAACTATAAGATATTCTTGTATGTTTTACATGATAGTAATATGCTATAGTGCTGACTTTCTTTTAATGAAATTTTAGCTAGTGGATTTCTTTTTATGCACAATTGCTTGCATAGTCACTTTTCTCCTTTTAAATTAAAAAAAGTTGAATAAATTAAAAAAATTCTTAAAATGTTCAGATTGAAATTTAAAATATAGAATAAAAATAAATATTTATATTTATGATCCTAACTTCAATGGGATTTAGGTGCATAAATAATTTCAAAAATCTTGAAGGGACTTGCATTTATATATTCATGAATACTCAAAATCATTTACCCAGAAAGTAGCTCTATAACTTCTCTTTTTTCAACATTATATAATATCAACTTTGCATAAACTTTGAAAGGTCCTAGTTAGTGTGATCTGCTTTTTGTACGGAAAATTCAGTGAAAATTTCATTGGAAGTTAAGAGCATTTGGCTTCAGAGACACAGCATTTACAAGGATTCCTTTTCAAAGAGAAATTCCAGCCATTGGTCTGGTAATGATATAGTCTTTATCTCCAAAAAACAGACTAAGAATATTTATGCTTGAGGAAAAGACCTGCCTGTGTAAAAGAATATTCAGTTTTTCTGTATTCACATTTATAGGATCTTTTGCAAGACACGCTTGAATATTTTATTGGAGCTGGAAATAGAGCCACCAGAGCTGAGCTTGCTTAACCTGCCCTCACTGCAGAGACATAATTTATTATTATATCTGTCCACAGAATTCAAGAAAGGACTTTTAAAAATGTTGTCGAGTTGTTTTCATTTGGGGTTTTTGTTTGCTTTTGTTTTGCTTTTAATCAGTCTTAAAGCATCTGCATTGTCTGAAGGAAAGCATTTACATTTTGACAGTATTTTACAAAATGCATTTTAAACTTCTAATTCAGGCCTCTGTTTACAAGGGAAAACCTTTTCTCTCCCTTATGCTAAGGTGATATGGATTTCTAATGAGTGTTGCACATATTTTATATTTAGTTGCAAAGCTTCATATTATGCAGAGACCCCTGTTGTGTGAGTAACAACATGTTGTGCCATACATAAATCTGGGATGATGCCTGCCAGGGTGCTCTGCAGCTCCCTGTGCATCCTCTAACCCTGACAGATCATGACAAGGGTGGTAATTTATCACTCATGAGATATATTGCTTCTTTCCCTAATAATAAAGCAATAATTGCCAATCATTATTCCATCCTCATTCAGGTCTCCATAAGGGACTGGGAGAAAAATCTCTAAGGAGTAGAATTATGAAGAATCAGACACAAAATTGCAAAGAATTTCAAAGAACGTTGTCCTGGTGGAAGACAAAACAAGGATTGGTGAACTCCCAGCCTTCCCCCAGGGCAGGAGGCTGAGGGGAGCTGTATGGGAGCAGGGTGGGAGTGGGAGTGGGGGTGAGGGTGAGGGTGGGATGCCTGCCCGGAGCGGGACCCTCTGGCCAGACCCAGCAGGATGAGCTGTTCCCAGAGCCAGGCTGGCCCGGAGGGCAGGGGAGCCCTGTTTGCACAACACTTTATCTCAGTTAAGAAATCTGCCAAATCCAAGATCTCAGGGTCCATGGCAAAGATAATCCTTAGACCAAATAAGCGACCACGGCTAATTGAGATTTGACAATGCGGCGTTATTCACTTCAAGTATAAATTATAAACATCGTATATTTATTCTGACTTGTACCTTCAGCATAGCTCAGAATATTGAGATCCTGGGAGCAGCTTCTGTGTGACTGAGCTAACTAGAGTACAGTCCTTGTTAATGATGCAGAAACCAACCTGAACAAAAATCAAGAACTGCTTAAGCTTTAAGCTGACACTCCAGCCAAGCCAAATATTTTCAGCCATACGCAGCTACATCGCTGCCCTGATTTTTTTTTTTTTGTTCCATGCTATGTCTCTCTATATCTGCAGGTCCCCCAGCTCTCAGGCCAGTTCCCATTTTATGAGTGGCGGTGAAACAGCAGGGTAGGTAGGAAGGTGTTTATCTGTTGTGCTCTCTGCCAGACACTCAGTTTCTTTTCCTGTTGCTGTTAATATTTGGTTCACCTTTGCCTGCTTCTCTTCAAATTAATCTTAAAGTCACAGAGAGCATAAATCTGAGGTTGGATGGTTTCAGTATGGAAAAGTAAAGAATTAATTTTTTTGAAGTTCATTTTTGATGACAGTCATTCAAGAAAAATGTATTTCAAATAGCAGGTTGTTTTTATCAAATACAATTTTGGTTGTTTTTACTAGATGGAAAGAATTTAAAGTACACAAAGTGCATTTTCTTAAATAAAGGCAGCAGTAAATACTAACAAAAACTAGATTGAGCAATAGATACTCACTGTCTCCCCCAGTACCATAAGCTCATGGGGATCTTATTTCCCAGGTCAATACCTTTTGCTTTTCTTGGGCCTGAGAGACCCTATTATCTAAAATTCTTGTGGATGGGAGAAGAAACGGTGCTTCTGCAGCCTTGCAAGCATCATCCTGATTTGTGTGGAGAGAAGGACAACAAACCCCTCTTCCAAAGACAGATTTTGGGTGTTTCATCCACCTGTTTTTGCCCAGTCTCTTTAAATCTAAATGATCAAAAGAGAGAACTAGGGAAATGGGGAGGGGAATACTCCAGGCCTGGCAGGAAGGCCAAAGCTTCTGCATTAGTAGAAGAGGATTGTAAAAGTAGAAAACTATAAAAAGGGTTTAAAAGCCAGCTGCCCCCTGCTTGCTGGAGTTTGGCACAGAAAAGCCAGGAGTGGTAGAGAGAGATCTTTTAAAAACTGTTTTTCATTTGATATCAGTTAAAAATAGTCCCTGTAAATTTTATAGTAAATTTCATTCAGATGAAAATCCCTAGCTCTTTACCAGTACCTTTGGAATTAGTCACTGTCACAGCAAATTAGGAAGGGAAGGTGAGAGGGAGACTTACCTCATGCAGCTCGTGGGAGCAGGACTGGCACAAGGAGATCCATGGTTTGGAGACTAAGGAGCCAAGTCCAGAAACTGAATTTTTACTATGTCAAAGTGATCCTGTGTGTATGTATTTAAGAGTCAGGGAAGCCAAAGCAAGCAAATTGAAGAGTTAATGCAAAGGCAGACTTAAAGCAAGCAGCAATGTACCATTACAGCTATCCAGGCTCCCTGCAGATTATTGCCACACAGAGGAATTATGCCTTGTGGTTTCCTGACATGTTCTTTTAGTGCATGATCAGGCTCCAAATGACTCTGGCCACATGATGTCAAAAGCAAACCTTCTAAAATACTCTGTGAACTGCAAAAGGCTCTTGGTCCCCAAGGAACCCACCAGCCTCGTGCATACCTGGTGCACACAGGAAACAGCAGCCCTTACATGATCTGCAGACACAGAAGCTCCCTCGGGTTTCCATCACATACTATCCCTCTCCAGGTTTCCTCATCTTGGAAGTCCTGAGCCCTTGTACAGCTGCTGTGAGCCCAGCTCACCCTGCCTGCGGTGGAGGAGAAGAAAGATTAGGCGGGGCGGTGACGCAGGCTTCCTCTCCTCTCACTCCCAGTACTCCTGGCATCCTCAGCAACACATTAAACTGTTATATAACAGAGAGGGGAAGAATATTTTTACACTTTTCACCTCACCAGAAGGGTTTCATGTTGGCCTTTCTTGTTTTATGGACTACTTGCAATAAAGAGTTGTGGGAGACACAGTGTCAGTGTGGTGCAGGAAGAGCCCTCACCTGGCCAGCAGGTGGAACTGAGCCTCTCCTGAGGCTGCTGGCAGGTGTGGCCAGGTCCCTCCTTCCAGATACTCATTCCAGAGCACCTGGGGAATGCCCTTGCCGGTCTTCCCTCCCCAGTGTGCCCACTGAGACATCCCAGCTCCCAGCCACTGCTGGGAGAACGGGGGCACTCTGAAATTAATGAATTTGAGTTGCAATATTTTTCTCTTCCTTTCTGTCATAGATTTTTCCATTCGGGGGATATTTTGATCACACTTGTATTAGGGGGACATGAGAATGTAGTGCAGAAAAAGTTGAAAAGTACAGAGTTTGGGGCATCATTGGCTCTTTCTGGCAGCAGTACTGCTCCATTCCCTCAACAGGTTCCCTGCAGAAGGTCCTTGGTACTGACTGTGCTCTGAGGGGATAGAGCTTTTTAAAGCAGGATTCTGGTGTTAAACCCATGTCCCAGTACTGAGGCCATTGTGCAAATCCACTTGTTAGGAAAAAAAAGGAAGAAAAACCCCCAAATATTTAGTTTGAGAGCTTCACAGATTCCCCAAGGCTCCATGTTTAACTTGCAGGACTCTAAATGCTCGCTTTCTTTATGGATCTTTAATAAAAGTGCAAATTATCCCTGAAAGTGGCAGATGCTTCAGTGCTCAGAATGGTATCTGCAGCCAGGGCCAGTCTGTGTGGGAGGAGAGGAGGGACCTGGACAGGCCTTGCTGTGGTACAAAATGAGAAAGAAGGACAAAGAAAGAAAGTGCATAAACATATCATCTCTAACATGCTGGGGTTGTTATAAGAAATCTCATATAAAAATATAGAAAAAATTGGACTGTTATTAAATCATTATTTTATATATATATACATATTTACACTCACACACAATGTTACTAAATTATTACATTTTATTATTCTGGATTAGGTATTTGTGTACTTCACTTGTTGCTGTCCAGTTAAAATGAGAAGAAAATTACTTCTGCAGAATTAATATGTAAAATAAAATTTTATGGTTTCAATTGTATTAATGTTAATACAGAAACGAGCCAAAGCCAAAGGCTCCTGACACAACACTCATGCAGCTGCTACAAGAGTGGAAAAGAAATGTCATCCTAGAATGCTGCTATTTGCCTTGCCAGCTGTAAACCCTGGATTTTGTGGGCTGGTACTATTCAAATGTGTTATTTCTTTTTAATTATCATGCCAAGAATAATGTTTTTTCCCTGATAGAACACACTCTTGCCCAGGGAAGGAAGAACTCTTTGTTACATGTGTATTTACTTTTTCACAGACAGTGAAGACATTTAAGCTCAGCAAAATTCCTAGGAAAGTGCTTCAGAGGACATGCATTTTGAAATCTAGTTTGCTTTGTGGTTTTCACTGTGGAGGGACACACATCAGTGAAAGAATAAAGCACGTTGTAAAGGCACTACCTGAAAAATACAAATAGATGGTTCAAAACACAGCCCCATACCAGCTTCTGTGAAGAAAATTAACTCTACCCCAGCCCAAACCAGCAAATAAACAAAATTCAGGGGAAGTTTAAAGAGGAATTAAATGCAAATTTCTCTGTAGAAAGGTAGTTTGCCTGTATCAGAACTTAAAAACCATCAAAACTAGACCTTGGCTAGTTATTCCTGACTGATGTTTCAAATGACAGCCACAGCCCCCCTGGTTAACAATTTATTTCCAATTTAACTTCAGCACTTTTTACAAAAACACTTAACATTCCCCTCTTAGCTCAATGAAAGTATAACCCACCCCAGGGACTGCTGAAAAGCTACTGGCAAATGGGCAGTATTTCACACACCTTTGTGTGATAATTACTGTCCACTTGACCCCCCTTATCAATCCCTTCCCAGACTAGAGAGCACCTAATTCAGATACTGTATCCAAAGTAACCAGCTGTGGAATTGCAGTGCAAGTATTTTGCCTAGAACATATCTACAGTCTTTTTTCTTCTTATCCCTATACCCCATATTGTTAATTAATATTAATAATTTCTAAATCTCTTCTGTGAAAATTTGAAGAAAGTACCTGGTTGCAAACACCAAAATAAACCAGCAGAATTATTCAAATCCTTTCTCATGGGGTGTTCACCCTGCTTTATCCAAAGAATATTCTGGGAGAAAAGCAGACTTTGGACAAAGTAATCCTTACTGGAGAATAATCCCTGCAGGAGAGATGGCCTGGGAGACACAGGAGTAGAGGCCATGGGTGACCTGCAAGGCCAGCTGCAGGAAACCTTTGGAAAAGTGTCCCTAGTCCCTCCCTGTGCCTGTGGGTGCCACTTGCTGCAGGTGATGCTGCTGCAGCATCCCCAGGAGCAGCAGCCGGGAGCCAAGGGCATCGTTCCCGGCCCTGCCTGAGGCAGCTCCTGCAGTGCTGGTTTAGCTGGCCCTGGGGGAGCCACTGCCACTCCCCAGGTGATTTCCGTGGCTCCTGCTGCTCCCTGCAGTGCACACGAGGGATGTTAACTTGTCCACAACATGCTGGGCTATGCCGGGCTGCCTGAATGCTCCTGCACTCCATTTTCCTTCCCCAAAGCCTCTTTCTGTCACGTCCTCCCCCTCTTTGAGCTATTCTCGTTTTAGAACTTAGAATAAGATAAAGTTTTAAGTAATTTTTTTATTTGTTTTTCCTTTGGGTTTTTTTCAGGCTGTCAGGGAACTCTGAAGTGGGTAGGAGTTGAACATCTTTGATTCTAATAAAATCTGAAAACAGCACATCTTCCAGAGTACCCATAAAAGTAAGCAGGAATTAGAAAGGTTTTGGAATTCTTTAAAGATTTAAATTCTTTGAAATTCTTTTCATAACATTACACATTTCAGCAGTGACCCAAAAGAACTAGGAAAAAAAAGTGGCAACATAGTACTACGATGTAATATAAGAACATGGATTAATAGCAGGAAACTATGGGCTGTTCCATCTGAGATTGTGTGGGGAAGTCTTTGGAACTATTTTAAGTGACTCCAGCTTTTTTATTTATGGGAAGTACTTAAATGTTGACATGGTAAGCAAGTTTTACAAATTCTCAAATACAGCATATACAAGAACAGTAAGTAAAGAAAAATGTTGTGAGATTAGAATCAACAACAAATCCCCCAAGCTTTTGATCTTTAACATAAAATGACTAATGGATGAGAAAGTGACTTTCAGTTTAGACAACAACAGCCAGCTCTTTGGATCAAATAAATGCACAAAAGGAAAACCAGAGCCCTGTTTCTACCCTGTGAGAAGCAACAACAAAACCCTATAGACTGCAAAGGAGAAGAAATGAACCCCTTGAAGTAGGCAACGGCAGAAAAGCAAAAGCCTTTCAGACAATGAAAAAAATCCATAATTTGCTGTCAAAATGGAGAGAATTGAGAGAAATGGGAACTGACAATATTGCCTGCAGAAAAATCACAAGTGTTCTAATGGAGCTTAAGTAGCAAGAACAGAGTCACTTCCTAAACTGCCAAAAAGATATTCAATATAAACAATCACTCACCCAAAAATTCAGTCAATCCATGCTGCAATTTTAAAACTTAACAGTGAATTAAAAGGCTGTTACACTGTGGAGCAGAGTGTTTATGTCAATCACATGGAGAGCTTTTGCACCTTCCTTAGCTCATTGTTCAAAGCAATATTTTTTCCCAAGAAAATAATCCTTAATTGCCTTCTGCCTTTGTTCATGGTAGCTCTGTTACCAAAACCAGCATGGATCCATGGATTTTTAAAACCAAAAAGAGCCATTGCAACACAGACCATATTTTTCGTACAGTGGCTCACGCCTCTGGAACTGCATTTTGCAGATTCAACCTAAACTTGTCTTTTAGAAATTCATCCAAATTTGAACTCACAGTGGTAGAAAACTTACTGCATCCTTTGGCAGTCTGTTTCAGATGCCAGTTGTTACAATTCCATGCTCACTATCCCTATATTTGCAAAGACTATTTATAAGTAATAATAAAAAAAATCTGTGGTTATATCCTTGGATCTAAGACAGAGCAAGGCCTGTTTATTGGCAGCAGGAGCACCTCTTCCTATTAGCATGCTAAACTTGAGGTTACAGGTCTGAGAAACTTCTTCACAGAGATAAATGAACACCTGAGAAAACACAGGCTTGTTAAAAAATGAAGGAGCATGGCTCTATGTGGCCCTGTGCCAACAATATGAAAAAGCAACTCCCAGCACCTGCACGTGCATGTACAGGTTCTGATTTTAGCAGATAAGTGAGGGTGCATGCCACCTATTAAAGTGCTGGGGAAAAGCTTTGATCCCATTGACGTCTTCTGTATGTGTGTGCTTGTGTGTATAGGTGTACCTATTATAGATATTGAAAGGTATTTTAATTATTCGTGTAGGAGCCTTTTGCTTAGATGCCATTTTGTTTCCTCCAGGTTTTTGTGTTTATCACTCAGTGATACCTGGGATGACTGAGAAGTTGAGCAAGAGGGAAGACCCATGTTTTGTAATTTTATATGCTTTATTGAGCAAAGCACCTGGAATGAAATACTGGCTCTGTCAAAATCAGTGCCAAAGCTTCCACCCATCTCAGCAGGGCCAGAATTTCAGGCCCAAGTCAAAAGGTCATCTTAGGTGCTGAAAGGTAAACATCTGCTTAAGCAGGAAGGAAAGTTCCCTCATTGTTGGCTCAGATGCACAGACAAGACAAGGCAAGACACAGCAGATGAGGCTAAAAGCAGAGTGAAGGTTTACTTGTCACTCCTCAAAACATGACTGTCATGAGCAATATCCAAGGCCTGAGCATGTGGTTATATCAGAATCCCTAGAAAATTGTTTTTGAAGTATGGAGATTTATGTTAATTGAAAACGTTAATGGAGCTGAAGGTCTCCAGTGCCTCCAGCAGACACTTGACCTCCCCAGCTCCTGACCAGCTGCAGCCTGGCCCGTGGCTGTGTCGCAGAGTTGTGCTGGACCTCTCCCCAGAGGCTCTCAGGGGACTGGTTCCTCTTGCACTTAAGCATATTAAGCAGATCCTTTTCCTATTTTACCTTCCCTTCTGTGCTAAGAAGATTGGGGGCAGGGAGAAGGTTCAATTTCTGCCAGCCTTGACAAACCCAGTCTCTTCTGGCTCAAAGCTCGATTGCACCACTTGGAGTTGGAGTACTGCTCTCTGCTGATCACTGTACCCCAGGAACCAGCTGGGCTCATTCCTTCAGAGACTTGTGCCTTCTAAGACTTTTTTCTTGCCTTCTCTTCCTGCCAGTTCCTGCCTGGAGCCTGCTCAGAAGCAGGAACAGAGTCATTTACCTGGGAATGGCTCAGCCAAATGCCCAAGCCAGCAGTAGGGCATGGCAGAACTGAAACTAAAAAATTGCTCTTAGGCAATCTGCTTTATTTCCTTGTTAGTTAGGCATCAGTCTATTACACTAAAGTTCTGAAAGCTTCAGTCATTTAATTTTTAAATGTCTCAAGCAGGAAGGCTTCCACAACACTTTTTCACACTCTCAGCTCTTATTTCTTGCTCCAGAAGTGCTAATGCAGTTGCTCAGTGTCAAATAATCTGCCAGAACAGCAGAAAAACAGAATTCCTTGCCAGAGAAGACTTAACACAGAGTAAGAAGGCGAAATATTTTCTTCTTAGGGGTGTGATCTTCTTTTTAATTTCCTGTAGTTAATTGCAGGTATTACCACACTGTATCCACAAGTAGACACAGAAAAGGCAAGAAATAGTCAGCTTTTGCAGCATGTCCTACTGCTTCAGGTACTTAGGCTCAGATTCAGCCAGTGAAGCAAGGAAGCACACGCTTTCCTTTGTAAATTTAGTCCTCTGTGTCCAATAAACTCCCAGTTGTTAGAGTGGGAATAGCCCTGATGAGAAAACCCCCACTAGATGGTCTCTAATCTACTCCCTTTGATCTGAACAGGCAGCAGTGACGCTCTTTTACCTCATTCTTACCTCCTGAGATGTGTTTTGCACAGATACTCCAGTGCATAGCACTCAGGTGCTTTGGGAAAGGGGACACGGCATTTTTGCTGGCTGGCCTTTTCCCTGTCCTGGGCTTACCCTGCCCAATGGATGCCCAGTGATGCTGCTTCAAAAGACAAATTCTACAGTTCTCTTTCTCAGAGGCATTGGACAGTGGAGGGAAAAGAAGATAACCAACTTCAAAAAGTAGTACAAGGGCTCAACTGAGCAACAGAAAATAGATATACATTTTATCCTTCCAGATTCTCGGCTATTTTCAAGTTCTTCTTCAAGCTAGAGATTTCTTCCCTTTCCCTTGCTGAACAGTGCCTTCTCACCTGGCATCTCTAGCAAAGCTCCTTTTCTAAGAAGAAGAGTATAATTGCATCGATGCATATAAATTCCTTGTGATACTGAAGCAATGCCACTGGAGAAGGACACAATTAAAGCACTCTTATCAGCCTTGATTTCAGAAAGACTTGGTGCAGTATTTTGTCAGGGAATAGAGATGACAAACTGCTAAATTATGTTATTCATTGTACACAGTCCTTCTTATCTAATCCACGTATTAGCAGTGGTTACAAATATGTATCTTCAGAGCTGGAAGAAAGATTCATGGCCATAAAAACATTTAAGTCAAATGAACTTCATTTTGACCCAATTAAACTAGTCGAAATATCCAGATTACATTCAATAGATTCCAACCTGATTAAAAGTCAGAACTGAGGAGCAGTAGGAATTTTATTTCCAGGGTCACACTTTCACCACCTTTAAACGGGCTCTCTGTACGTCTGTAGTTCTGAGTTTCAAGAAAGACTCTCTCATCTGAAAGTGGTTAGAACTCCTGTCCTGTTCCATTTGGAGGCTTTCCCCACACAAAAGGCCCCTATAGGTCCCATACCTACTGAATGTATTTGTGTGCAATTGGAGCCAAATGGTGCATTTCAGAGTTGGGATGTTAGACGTGAAATATCTCAGTACATAATTTCCTGCTTCTGTTCTTCTGAACAAGTAACTTTTTAAAACCAGAAATTCAAGGTACATGGAAACCAAAGGAAAGAACTCTTCTGCCTCTTTCTCCATTTAAAGATACTTCCCTTTCCAATGCTCTTCAATAATTTCTTTGTACAATTTCTTTAACTATCATTTAAAAGAACTGGTTTTGCCACTCTTAAAGGACATTTCTTATAATCTGTTCAGTATGTTTATTTCCCTTTGGATGAAATACAGTAGTTTCCTCTTAAGTTCCGACTCCTGATTTCCTAGGATGTGCATTATGTCACCTTGGTCTTGTGTTTTTGACGGTGGGAAAATTTTGTTCAGGTCAATTTTACCAGTCTTCTGCATGACGAAAGGCATCAATTAGGTAACCAAAATGTTTACTTTCCCTAGTGAGAATAACCTTATTTTCCTCAGCCACTGCTAATTACATAAATCTTTCTGTTTTGCAGGTGCCAAGGGTTTTAACATTTGATACAGAGATTTAGATCTCATCACGAAGCCATGTGGAAAAATTTGGTTTGTAGATAGCAGCAAGAACATCAAAACTCAATTAAGCAGCACACAATTTTTTGGCAACAACCAGTAACTTGTGCTCCTAAACCAGAATTACTAACTTTCACTGTCTTGAATTTCATGGAAATATCACAAAGAGATTCTTGAGGTAAACCGAATTAAGCTAGGATTGTATTGTAGTTCTAAAAGCAACAAATTAATTGGCAACAGGAGTTACCATGTTTATTGCCTCTCTATGGCTTCCAGATTGAATTTGTGCAGTCAAGGAGATTCACAGCAAGCTTCCAAAGTTTGTTGCAGTTTTTCTCTGTGAATTTAAGGCTCTAGGTTTAATACA
This sequence comes from Ifrita kowaldi, assembly GCA_013398055.1. Taxonomy (NCBI): domain Eukaryota; kingdom Metazoa; phylum Chordata; class Aves; order Passeriformes; family Cinclosomatidae; genus Ifrita; species Ifrita kowaldi. The sequence goes on along the minus strand of VZRS01008989.1, from coordinate 838,529 downwards.
ATTCAAATCATTACCAAGAGACATAAATCTAAGAAAATTAACAGATGTGCCAAAGGAAAAAGGACAGTTCCATGACCCATATTTGCAGTAAGCAAAGCACAATTCACCATCACTTTGAGAAAGACAAGAGAATCAGGAGAAAGAGAGCTTGAAGAACTGAAGAGAGAAATGCAGGATGAACTTTTCTACTGTGGAAGGATTTATGTTTCTCTTTCACTGGCCAGTTGAAAAGAGAATAGAGATGATACATTTGGCATCCTTTGCCATCAGCAATCATGATGTTTGCCTCAGTGTCCTGGCTATGTTTAAGTACATCTTGCATGGAGGGATGCATTCTCCTTCACTCTTTACAAAGTTCATAGGATATGAGCTGGTACAAAAGCTGCGTGGCTGCATTAACCTGGCACTGATCCCAGGCTCATCAACCCTGCTGTTTGCACTTCCCAAGTGGTTAAATTTATACTAATATGCTGCAGAAAGACACTGCTGGCAGAAGTATTTGCTGATGCAGCTTCAGAAATGACCATTGGCCATTGAAGATTGACGACGTACTCACAAGTATTTCCAACAGCACTTGCAGAGGAAATACCGTGCTCATGCACCCCTCCAAGAAGGATGGACTGTGTGACCTCTGTGTCATGGATTGTGCAAGATTTAACCAAACTGAGAATTTATGTGCATATTTATTTTAAATATATTTTATCAGATCATCTGTCCAGCAAGTTAATGACACAGCAATGTTTCTGATGTAACTTCATCTACTCTGTCTGGGATAACAGCAACAAGAAGAGTTAAGAGACAGGAGGATGTCAGAACTATGATTGTGTCCTTATTCACTGACTGTACAAAACTGGTCTGTTCTTGGATTCAATCTGCATCTAGCCTGGAGCTGAATTCTTCCTGGAGATCGCTCCTATGTAATCATCATTTTCTGATGTGGGATTCCCTCACTATTGACATATTCCTTTGTCTTTGATAGGTGCACATGTATTACCACGTATATTTTATCCACCATGGGTATTGGTTTCATCTACCATGACACCATCCACAAGCTAAAGTCAGCTGATTTATTGCCTCTTTTTTAACTTGCTTTGACTATGGTTAAAGGAATTTCACTGGTCTGAATATTTCCTTGCTTTTCCAAGGCTCCCCATTATATTTGTCAAATGTCCTTGTTTGCAATGTCCATGTGCTCTCAGATGGGCTTTAAAGCAGAATAGACATAGCCACTTTGCAGGCTGTATGTATTTTCCCCAAGTTAAGCAACAGTGAGTGTAGAATTACAATTATTTTAAAGCTTTTGTAGTGTACAAATAGTGCACTGGGGGAACACAAAGCTCCCCATTCACATTTATTGCTGTCTCTGTGTCATTTCTCACTTGCCAGGGCACTTCTTGGTGCATTTTGACAAGCTCTGTGGATTTAAGAATTTTTAAAAATTCATTCATCTGCAAAGCAGCAGTTTATCTCTTATTTTCATTCTCTCAATTTGAATTTTCATTAATCTCTCTCATTTTTCTTGGTTAATGCTTATATTCAGAGGCACAAATACCAGGGTTTGTTTGATGACTTAAATAGTCTCCCTGCATGACAGATTTGTTTGATGAAAGTCACCTTCCTTCCTGCCCATGCAATACTTTTCCATATTCAGGAAGCATTTTTAAGAGGAGACAGCATTGAGGTAATTCTGCCCCTGCTTAAATCCCGTGACACCCATATCCGAAACTTAATACATGTAGAGCTGAAAATAAGAGCTCTTTAAAAGCCTTGGAGTTAGGAATTACACACAGGCAGCATTTAGCTTTTTCCTTGAAATTTTGTCCTCCTAGCAGATGCAGCAAAACAATTCTCTGTACTGTGAGCAATGAAGTGAATGATGCAGCACCGCAAGTATGTCTCACACATTTTCATCCTTTTGTTTTTCTTTTGGTGAGAAAACAGACGGCAACCCTGACACATATGAAGAGAAATCTTTAATTTTGACCTGTAGAGACAATAGTCTGCCAGATAGCTGGGATACAAATACCAAGGAAGAATGAAAAAAGACAGATACACATGAAATCCTGGCTCCATTGGAGCGGATGGGACTTTTGCCATTGATTTGAATGGAGCCAAGAATCCATTGCAAAAGCATTGTTCAGCTGTAAAAGTTGTCACTGCTAGGTCTGTACACCCTCATGCATTCAGTCCCAAATTCCTGATGAAAAGGTTTGTAGTTTTTCATATTGCCCAAATATTTTTTTTAACAGCTGACCCTTTCTCTTAAACACAACGTTTTTCTCCAAGACATGTATTGAATGCTTTTGTTGATTTTAATACGACTTCTAGCAACTTTCCCACATTCCCAAAAAACCTACTTGAGCTATTTTCTTCCACTCAATTCCTCTTCTTGTTCTTCACATTTTTGTTAAAAATCCCTGTGAACATAACTGAGGCTGACTCAAAATTATACAGAACCTGGTTGAACTGTGGCACTTTCTGGATTCCTGACAGCAGCGATGCTTTATCATCTTCTTTTGTTCTTGGCAATACATGTAGATAAACTACTTATCTACTGCTCTTATCTTTATTATGCCAAACACTCTGGTAACAAACATGGGGGTGGATGTTAGGGGAACTTTTATGTGGCTGTTTCATTGAGGAATCTTCTTGCTTGCTATCTATATGGTCAGTGCATCTGTCTACCCTCATGCCTGACTTTTGGAGAGGTAATGAAGTGATTCAAAGAGGAAAAAGAAAAGAAATGTTGGGGGCACATATTTTTTATTATGCTTAATAAAAATATTAAATGATGTAACTAGCAACAATGTAACATCATGTGACTGACACAAACCATTATAACGAGTTCACAGAAGAAAATGCTGCTGTTTTGTTTAGGACTGTATATTATCTGCTAAAAAAATAAATGTATCACCCAAACCAAGCAACAATAACCTTATTCAAAATAGTAGACATACAAGCAGAATATTAGTAGGGTGGCAGTGAAGAGAGCTTGGCCCTGGGTAGAAGCTGCAGGTCAGAGTGCCCTTACCTTCAAAAGCCACTGCTCTCCCTGCAGGATGGGGGACTTGGGAGAGCATCCCTTTGGAGCCTGACAAGGAAAACTCTCCTCCACAGCAAGATTTATATGAAAGTGTTACTGATTTTCCCCACTCTGCCCCTGAGCCAGACACAGCAGCCAAGTGGCAACATGAAATGAGGAAGAAAAGAAATGTATTTGGTACCTGTTTCCTGAAGGCAGGATGGGAATTGTGGCTTTTATAGCTGCAGCAACCAGCACTGAGGCACAGCCAGGCTCTGTCTGATGCACCAAAGGGAGCTTTGTGGATGTTCCATCCCAGCACCTTTAACCAAACCCAACAGCAGCACTCAGCCTTTGGCCCTAGCTGAATTTCTAGGATCTGTGCTGTGTTTTGCTGTACCTTGACACCAGGACAGTGGTGAGAAGCAGCTCTTTACAGATGTCAGACAGCTGCTGGGACCCACCAGGTCCCATTTACTGCAGTGGGTGAGGGGAAAGAATCAGCGGCTCCTTCTCCCACCTCTCTGGCATCTGAGGGGGTGCAGTGACTGATCAGCCTGATGCTCTGGTTGGAAGTTGAAGGTGGTTTTGCCAGTGAGACAACCAAAGGGAAACCTTTGGAAATAATCCTCCTAGGTATTTCTAAGAGAAACCTATCCTGAGAACAAGTCACATGAGTTTAATAAACACATCTTTAAATATAGTTAACACTTTTACTGCAAATCTTCCAGTGATCCTGGTCCCTGATGGAAGTCTCATTGTGGGTACACCTACAGCTGTCAGATTTGATATATGAAATCGAGTTAATGTGCTTCAAATTAAATTTGAGGAGAAAGAGCATAAAAATTAAACACAATTGGTTTCGAATAAAATGGCTACTTTGTAGTTCTTGACCCTTTTATTTATAGTAAATATTTGTCTTGCTTTGGAATAATTTTTATTTTGAATGTCTGTCATTAATGACATGGTTCATTAGTTGCAGGGAAGCTAGTGCAGCTCTGCTACACAGTAGTTCACACAATTGTGGGAGGTAACCCATTCCACATGCTTCCAAATTGTAATTTCAAAATATTTTCCTAATAGTTCTCAAATAGAAATATTTCTAAGTGTAAATCGAAATCTGCCTATATCCAAGGAACATTAACAGAACATAGCTTAAGCATAACATACCAAAAAGTATTATTTTTGGCTGTAACATAATTGGTATCACATGCTGTTGCTGTTTTACATACTTCTTTCCTTTTTGCCTTAACTTCTATTATTTTTTGTGGGCACAGCTATTACCTGAGGATGACTTTGCATAACAAGATGTAGGTGCATACAAGGTACTGGAATTTTAGCCATTTAGTGTTCATGTTTCAAGCTGAAACAAATACATGAAGCAGCCAAAGAAACTAATCTAATACCCTTACACTTAGCAGAAATATTTCAACATGGCACTTTAAAAAGCAATTTACATAGGAAAATAAAGCACAAGGTCTAGACTAAGACTGAATCTGGAAAAATGACCACAGTGAATACTTGTATAAACTTCACTATTATGTAGAGGTATTTGATTTAATTTCAGCACTTCTGTCCCCCTTACTTCTCAGGTCTTCAGAAGGCTGTTAACTTGGAATTTGGATCCCAGTGGCCTTGTGAGTCTTTACCCAGTTTTTAGGATAAATCAGTTAAGCATTTTTCACCCTATAGAACTCTTCATATGTGTGCCCACTTAAGAGTTATTCTTCCCAGTCAGTGGAAGACCCTCAATATTCATGTGCCCGAGCTAAAATGCTGCTAAGAAATCCTGACAGTGAAACAGGATCAGGAGATTGTCCCTGCTCTGCCCTGCAGCTGTTTAATGGGGGTACCTGGGGGAGAGTAGAGATGTCACAGTTAAAAATGTGAACTCTTTACTTATGTTTAGTCTCACAAACATTAGGTTTAATGATATTACTTAGATTTAATGACATTGATGTGCTGATAGTGGTTATCATTGGGTTCACAGGTACAAGAGGGAATTGTTATGTATTTGTTTTTAAAGAAACAGCTTTCAGGATATATTTCCCAGTATTAAAAGTATCTTTAGCAACTGAGCCTCCTCTCTAAAAGCTCTTTTTCAATATTAGAGATGTAATAAGAGTTACTGCTATTATTATTTCATTATACATACATTTCTGTTAAACAGAGAAATCAGAAAGACAATCCTGAGATTAAAGCTTAGCTGGTACTATGATGAACCAGGGAGATTTTTTAGGAAATGACTACTCTGAATACTCAAAGCTGTACAAATTGCCTGGGTTTTTTGCCATCACCATTTGTGCCAAAAAAGGACGGTGTTAATTGCATTTACTGGGAAACACCCCCAGATTTTACCCCTGCATTAGCCAAGCCATGGAACGCATAATTCACATGATATATTCAGGTGGATCTAAAAAGTTACTTTGGCTAACTGTAAAATTTTGAAGTTCCCAGAATAACATCTAAGATCAACGTCATCTGAAAAATCCAGTTTGAAATGCAGTTATGTCACTGGTTCTAGTCAGTATTAGTAAATCAGGTGGGTTTGAAGCAAAACAATTTTGATTGCATCACTTGAAACAATCTGATATATTGGTTATGAAATCCTGCATATAAAATTTAAGAGCTTCCATGTTGACTTAGTATGGACCTCCTACACAGCTTGTAAACCACAGCCTTTTCTCCTTTTTCACATAGTTTCAGTGCAATCCATCCATCTCCTCTATTATGTTATAGCAATTTGTAATTCAAACAGAGGAAGTGCAGTTTATTCATGAGGAACTCTGGCAGGTAACATCCACAGATATATTTTACACTACAGTTTTGTCTTCAGAAACTATTTTAAAGTCTAACAGCAACACTGAGAGCAGAGAGAGCTGTTTGGGGCACCCTCACGTTGGCACTTGTTGAGGATCAAATATGCACCTGTTGATGTGCCCCCGCCACTGGCTTGGCTGAGCTGCACCTGAGGCTGAGGAGGAACCTGGGCTCTGTGTGACCCTCAAAGGGATTGGGAAACCCCAGTAAAGCACTGGAGCTGCTGGAGGGTGACCCTTGGGATGTGAGGAGCTCTGCAGGTACAGACTTTGTCCTGCTGAGCAAGTGGCTTCCTAATGTAGATGCAGTGTATGTTTTAAAAACATAAATGATGAAGTTTTACTAATTACCAGTGGTCTGTTTCCAGAAAGTCACTTATTTTATCTTCTACGATTCTTGGTCGATAGAGTACTGGATTCAGTAGACTTATTTTTTGCCATTCCAATGCAATTTCTTTGCCAGAAAACATTCTTAAGTATTCTAAATACTCCTATTTATCAAAAATAATAGTAAAAATACATATTCCACCCCCCAGTGGAGATGGACAGACAGTATTTACAATGACAGACAGAGAAGCATAACTGGGTTATTCCTAACTAACTCACCATGATTTGCAGTGGCAACAAATTCACTTTGATATCAGAAATACACGTTGTTCTACTTATGTCAGTTTGGTTTGGACTGGGACTTTTATTCCTCAGAACGGGAGTGCTAAATTCAGGTGTTTCCTAACTTGTTTATAGCAAAGGGGTTCCACTACTTCTCACGTTTGATTCAGCAGTGCTCAAGAAAATGCAATTTTGTCCTTGGCTGCCATATGAGCAGATTCAATGGTTACCTCTAAAAATACCACTATAAATCCACAGATACTTCATAAGTATCAACAGGGAATTCTACCTTAAATCATGTATAAAATAATAACTGAAATTCAGTGAGAGCATTGGTAAATGGATGGGAAAAGAGAGAGATATTTTTATTTTTCTAATGGAAGTCACCATGTAGAACATCCAAAAAGTTGTCTTCTTCTTATCCATATTTATGAAGGAAATTCTTCATTTTAAACTTCCTGATAGAATCCAACCATCTGAGCTAATTTTAATTTCAGAATGGATTAGGCCTGAAAACTCAGCTGGCTACACCAAGAGAACAGACTTCCTTGTATTTCCTCCACACACCCCCAATTTTGGATACATTGAACATAAAGCGAGGCAGGCAGACAGTCATATTTACTTATAGCAGAGACATTGCCAAGTTTGTAGAACAACCTTTATCAAAAGTTTTTTTGTCCGTTAAATTTCTCTTCCAGATACATTTTGAATTTTCATTTCTTTTCATATTCCCTTAGATACTCTGTTGATTTTTCTGTCTTGGCAACATAGTCTATCATTATATCTTGCTTTAAAATGTGTTGAGTGATTAGAGAGGAGTCAGGACAAAAATAGCAACAGCTGTGATTGCCTGTGCCTGACCGAAAATACCCAGCCATGCACGTCTCCAGGCACATCCAGCTTGTGAGGCCACACTATGGCAGTGTCCCTCTGGACTTAGACTCACCAAAATGCTGTATAACAATGAAAACAGGGCATTAGACAAATTAGATCTTCCATCTCTCCTTGTTCATTCCTCTTGGGACAAAATAAAGTGTGTTTACTTACCCTGGGAAAAAATGCAGGTTCGGGTCGTTCTTCTTTCTCTTCCTCTAAGCCTCTATTGTCCATTAAAATATAAAACAAAATAAAATAAAATAAAAAGGTCTTGTAGCTAACTCTCTCTTGTAGTTTGTGTATCTACCACCCTTCTTCTGGTCTTGCTCTTGTCTTTCAGAGCAGAGAAGATGCACTTCAGTTTTTTGACAGAACGATCCATCATATAGAGATTTCCTCTCACTCTTACACCCTCATCACAATAGTTAATAAATTAATAAACAGCAGCAGTCTGCACTTCAGTAATTCTTCCACAGTTTGTATTGGTTGAAGGCCTTTTCACGAAAAAAAAATAAAAAAAACAAATACCAGTAGAGCTTTACTATGAGATTTAGGGGGCATTTACTTCACATGTGCATAAGTTATGAGTCATCGTTTCATTCCCACCCTCATGCCCCAAATCCATTACCTATTCTGTTTTTAAGTGCATTTTTTGATTAAGTTTGTTTTATTCATCATTTGTGTCCCTCTCTCATAATGGAACTCCTGTCATGGTCTGTCTACGGATTTTCAGGATAAAAGCAAACCAAATACCATATTTTCTTGTGGATGAAGCTTTGTGTCTTGGCCAAAAGCCATTTATAGAAGGAATAGATCAGTTGGAGGCCTTCCTCTCCAGTCTAAATGAGAAATTGTTCCTCATATTGTCTTTCATCTTTTAAATATGTTCTGATCTGATCTGAGCAGCTGTCTATGTGAGATTTATTCCTCTGCTTGTTCACTGATGTTCTCGTCTATGCTAATCAGTCTTCCTTTGTATGTCTTGAGCACTATCTTCTTAATCAAGTTTATTTTCAGGCCCCATTTCTTGCCTTTCATGGTCCAGTTCCTCAATTAATTCTTGTAGATTGAGTTTTTAGACCAGCGAGATATATGACAATCTGATTTACTTAATTATTTTTTATTTTTGGGTGTTCATTTCTTTCATTCTAGACATTCCTTTTACAAAACTGCTATAGAATATCTGCAAACAGCTTCAAAACAGTAGAATCACATAGCTCTATTTCTCTCTCTCTCCCCCTATAAACACACACACACGCACATATATAAATAAGCCTACACAATTTAAACATGTGGTGGATGTTTCACATCACCATGTGCTTCCTGGAGGCACAAAACAGTGTAACATTTTTATGTGCTTTAGCTTTCCAAAGCTCTGACTTTTGAGTTTTTCTGCAGCCAAAGAGCCATGTTCAGGCAGTTCATGAATGCCACGCAGATTGATAGTTAGGTCCTTGCTGGTGCTCCAGTAACTCATTAATCATTTGAGTATTATTTGTTATAAAGCACCCACAACAAAAGCCCGTCTGTTTTCATTGTTTAACCAAGTCACTGCAGCGTGGCAATTCCTGCAGGAACTATCTTTGCACATTTCATTTCTGAAAGGACCCAATCATCCCAAGCTTAACAGCTTCTTGTCCAAGGCACCATTGAAACCATTTGGAGTCCACCACACCTTCCAGCACCAGGGCTCAAATCTGCCACCTGACTGACTGACTGATGGGCCTGCTACATCTTTGGGATTACAGAAAATGTCTGTGATGATCCCGCAAGGAAAGTCACTAAGACACCAAAGGGACTCCCCAGAGCAACAGGCAACTTCTTCATTCACTCAGCTGCAGATCTAAATAACCATTCCTCCTTGTGGCTAATGTAAAGCTGAAACGACTTCAAGGATCAAGATGTTGGCTTGTTTCAGCCTACTTCCAGCATAATTTTTCCCAGTAGAAACACTTCTTGTCTTCTCCTTGTCTACCTCCTCTCTCTCTCAAGCAAAATTCATGTGGGATTTTAGGCAGGGGAGAGGATGGGGAAAGTTCCAGAGGAGATAACTCAGGCCACCCCCTGCGTCAGCTCCACTCTGAGGAGATCTCTTGCAGTATGAGCAAAGATTTTCCTACCAAAGGGCTGCAGGCTGTAGCATGGTAAGGTTACACCTCCTTCCTACAGCGTTAAATCCTTATTGCCAAAATTTCCAATTTCTGAGGACAGGCATTCCCTACTGAGCACTGCTCTGACAGTACAGGCTCACTGACCAGCTTCCCTCAGGCCAACATTTACTGCTTTCTCCATAATACTATCTTCGTTCAGGCACTCGGCTTCTTTTCCCAGATGCTTTAATTCAATAGAAATTAGGAGGGAAATTTGTCTCCACACCCAAGACCCACCAATATCCCTTAAATGATTTCAATTTTATTATCTAATCCTGATTATTGAGTGTTTTGCCACTTACCTATGGTTTGCCAGGATTTTGGTCCAACCACAAGGCCTAAATAATGCACCAGGCCTTGGAATGGAAATGAACTCCCTTTCTTGACTGAAAGTCCTGGCTAGTGCCACTAATGCTTGTCACTCCCCTGACACAAATGTGCATGTCATCAAAAATTCTCAGCTTCCAGCAAAAAGCATGCAAGTCCCTGGTTTTATAAGAGTATAGAACCACATGGTGCTATAACAGAGACCTCCAAAGTATCTTTAAAAAAGTAGTGAACAGGCTTTTTAAAAGCCAAGTGGCAGCTACAAGCCAAACACAGTGGGTGGCTTTCACCTACCCTGCTCTAATGCCACGGCAGGATTTATGGCAGATTCCCTTTACGGCTACAGCTCAAGGTGCTGTTCTTCACTTCCACAGTCTGGGAGCTGTGTGCTTTGACATTACCAGCCTGCCTTTCCCTTTGATCTGCGATTCTGGATGAGGCAGGGCACACAAATCACAGGGGTGTCTGTCTGAGCAGATTAGCTGGAAGCACACCCTGCATGAGGACTCTGTACCTTACCTGAACCGAGAGCACGATGGCCAAAGCCCGGCCCATGTCCACTTTCTTCCCTTAGGAGGAGAGGAGAGTGTAGGAGATAGTGGTGGAAAAGGAGACTTTGCCTCCACTGAACAGCACGGGGCAGACAGATGTTAATGCTGAAGTCCCACTGTATTTTGTTGTGGGCTTGCTTTGATAGTGCTCAATTACACACATGTGAAAAATAAAAAAAAACCACATAAGCACATGACTTTTACAGCTCCAGTCTGTGTGTGTCAGGTCCCCTGTTTAGTTTTTTTTAATTGAAGATGCTTAGACATTTAATAGTTTGAGACAGACAGAGGTTCCTCCGTTGGCTTATGTTCAGGCTCATTTGTATTCAAATCCACATTTTGGAGCAAAGAATCCCAAACGAGCCCTTATTGAAGTCAAAGGATACATGAGTGGCTCTGGAACACATTGTGCAAACAGCCTCAGAGCTGGGCTTGTGCAGCACTGCCCTGCCAGGGGGTAAAGCCCCTTGCTAAGTTCGGCTCTGCTCCAGGAGACATTTATGCATGTGCTTAATTTTTAGCAAGAAAGCTTTTCTACCAAAATTGATGGAGCTGTGTAAGAATCTGGGCAAACCTAGTTCAGTGCCTGTTGGATCAAGGCCACTGACTGCTACACTGCAATGTGAAGGGGAAAACTTGTTGAGCAGAGACAGCATTTTCTTTCAGGAAAATGTCTCATTCCTCATCTGCTTTTCCCAATGTTAACAATCAGGCAGATCTGAATTATATTTCCCTATTGAAACATGATGCTATTTATATACACTTAAAACTTTATGTAGCTTTACAGTTCTCAAGTAAGAAAAAATAGGAGAACAGGTAGTCAACAAAAAGACAGCATTTTCCATCCTAATAAACATTTTACATTAAATTCAGAACTACCCACTTTAAGCAGAACAGGAACTGCTCATTTTGTTTCATAATGTCAGTTCAAAGCAAACATGTTTAGATTTTAAATTATTTTTCTTTTTTTAGGAAAAGATGTTGATTTATTCCCCTCAAGGAAAAAATATTTTCCATGGAAAGCAAAAGGTTACACCAAAACCATACTAAAATTTTTTGTCCAAAAATGTTAACCACATCTTAATACAATTTAGCAGCTATCCATATTGTTGCACAACTGCCATCACTTATTTCTGTGGCATGAAGTCTTTCCTCAAAATCTATTGTGTCTTTTATCTGTAATGTGCATAAATTATTTTTTAAGCAGTACTGCATTGTGGCAATTGCCAAAATACAAGCATGTTTAATATGCCGTGACATTTAAAAAGACTACAATTGCTTCTTAGAGAGGTACTGTAATTGTTTTTCCAGAATTAAACAGGAAATAAAAAGCCAAAGTGTACCGTGTATTATACATAATTGGCCAATCATCAAAATGACCAAGTAAGTTCGGGACTCAGCCCGTGTGTTAAACACGGCAAAGGAAGTGGCATACATTAACCAAGCTTCTGTATTTTATTTTCATTTCAAACCATATTATTAGAGCTGTAAGGGCTTGGGAAAAAAACCAGCCTGGCAGTGCACACTTCTCTAAGAAGCTCTTCAAGCTGTTGAGCCTTGGGAGAACTTCATTAAAAGCCCTTGCTTTTGCTTTTGCACAGATCTCCAACTTGGGTTCAACAGGCCCTGTCTCGCTGTGCCAAAAACTTAAGCAGGCATTTTTAAATGAACAGTTTAAAACATAATAATTGAAAGTTATATAGCACATCTCATCCCAAGGGATCCTGAAGCACTTTAAAAAGCTATCAGGCTAACTCTATGCTGTCTGACAGCAGCCAAATATCTCCTACCTTCGGCTTTCCTTCCCTTTGCAAAGGCAGTCAGAATTGGGCCCTGCTTCTAGTGAGGAAAGATGGAAGTGTGAGAAAGCAGCTGAACTTGTGGCTGGAGAATGAAACCAAGCACGTTGTCCCTGCAGAACAGCACAGCACTGCCAGATTCTGCCCTGCAGAAATGCTCAGTGCAGACACTGCTCATCCACTGCCTGACACCGCTCACCTCAGGAGCTGAGAGTGCGAGAGAGTTCAAATCAAAGCTTTTACATCAGCCTCAGTAGTTCATCAATGGCATGCTTCTCTCTGAATCAGCACAAGGTGTGCGTGTGCCTGTTCATCAGCTCCAGATTTTATCTACAAATGTTGCTACAGTTTCTATCTGATTTCTGAGTACTTGCTGTCTGCAGCACTAGCTGAAATGTGATTAGAAGTCCTTCTCCTCTGAATATGTTCAGTAATTTAGAAGATTTATTCACATTTTTTTGGATTCTCTATAGAGAGCAAAGCTCTATGGATATTTTACAGTACTTCCAGTCGCCAAAATCTAATGTTAGAAAATCAGGATTATAGTTCCAAAACTATCCAAGCCCTCTAGCAATTTTTCCATGCTTAATACCATGTTTGTTCCTGAACAGAAATTGATTTGTTACTATGAAAAAATCAAAGTGTTTCCCATAACAGCTAGCTCTCTAAGTGTATATAATTTATATATACGGTTTATTAAACTATTCTATGTACAATTAAAATATAAACAATTCTGAGGGCAAAGGTTATCAGTGCATCTGACAGTATGCGTTTAAATATTTATAGAAATTGTCACAAAGAATGAGCACTTACCCAAAATCTCTCTGTACTTCCTAAACTACCCAGACAAGATTTAAATAGTCACATCCTTCCTTAACAACCAGGGATTAGGCCTGTGGTAAACTCCTCCACTTTCACAGGGCTCCAGTTACCACCATAACACATAACCTCTAAAATTAATAGAAAAGGATGTATTTTGCAAAATGCTCTGAAGATCAGTCAGCACCCTGAGGCTTTTCTAGTAAGGCATGACACTAACAAAGCGTTTACAGACACCTGTCTCCTCTCTTTAAAGCAAAAGGGGATGCTTGTGCTCATTTTAACTACAAAAGTGTGACACCTGGGAAGTCATTCTAGCACACAGGATAGTCCAAAGCTGTTTGGAGCTTTCTAAATCAAAACTAATGTCCTTTTAAATTCAGTCTGGAGTTAATAGCTGTAGATTACAAAGCAGCAGGGCCTTGTGCTATTGCACCAGCATCTATTAACCAGGAGACATCCTTCTTTATCAGTCTGTTCTGCTGGAGCTCTGGCCTAATCAAAGCTGCACTGCAGCCACCTTATCTGGAAGAGGCAAAAGCTCCTGGTCCACATCAGAAACAATTAAGCTCCTTGCTGGGCACAAATCTAACCAAAAAATTCCTGACTAAGCATTTTTAAAAAGGTGGGGAAACACCAGGTTGGTAAAATCATCTCTTTCCCCTCCAATCCTCCACTCACCCCTGCTTCAATCTACAGCTCTATTTTCGTTTATATTAGGAAAACATTGCAGCCCATAAAGGTCCCCCTCTGACCTCAGACTTACCCCACACTGAACTAGGCACAGACTGCTGCTGGCTGAATTGAACACTGTGTTGTTTTAGAGCTGGGTGGCATCAGCCAACTGCAAACCTTTCAGACTCTACTTCCTAATTAAGGGCTTCACTGCACTGGGAAATTTACCAGCATAGCTATAGTGGCTTAATTATAACTGTTATAATTCGGATATAAATATAAATCTCTATTTCTACATTCAAAAAAGGACTCTGAGTTCTTATCGTTGGTTTAGTTTATGTCACTATGAAAGCTGTGTGAAGAGAAAAAGATATCTTTACTTTATACTAAATATATCAACAAGGGGAGTTATACTAGCCAGGCTGGTGCAATTACAACTGATATAACTGTACCAGTATAACCTAGCCAACGAGTGTTCTCCTCCACACAGCCCTTCCCAGCAGACTCAGGTACAGGTTAACAGGATAAGAAAGCAGAAGGAAGTTTCCTGGAGTCCCGTTGGACAGTCGGCTTCATGAGGAAATGCCCTTCAGACTTACTGAGATTGTGCAGCAGGGGATGATGACTCAGAATGGAGATGATATTTGAAATTACAGTGGGTGATACAGCTACCACCAGCCACAGATATTCTGGGTTGGCGAAATTGCACTTGTTCAAAATGGCGGCTTTCAATCAGAATTGATCAAGAGCTCTACTCACTCCTAGTGAAATAGCAGCACTTGTAACAGCTGCCCAACACTGGCTCAGGGCAGGGAGATGTGCCAGCTGCCCAGTGCTCCCTGGGGACACTCGTGTGAAAATAGGAGCTTATAGGGTTTACTTAGGAAGCAGCTCTAATATTTGACTTCCTCAAATTAGGAAGCATCTGAAGTGTGAACCTGGCATCTCTAATATTTGTTTCTCTCACTAATAAGTTCCTGACGTTTCAGATCTTATGTACTGACAGGACCCTCCAGGTGCAATTAATGTTGCTCTTCATTTTGGCAGAGGTGCACAAAAACTGGAATGTTTTTGTATTCATTGAAAGCTGAAAAACTTATGAGATTATTAATTCCAATTTTTAAAGAAACATTTTTTAGCTAACATTTCACTGGGCAATATCTATTATTTTTCTTAACAGAAAAATAATCAGAAATAATTGCTATACTTCCAAGAGAATTTTGAAGAATATACATTTCTCTTCATAACAAACTGATAAGCAACATGAAATACCTTATAAGCCTTTCACAACAAAGAAAAAAAAATATGATTTGTTGTCAAATATTTAGCTTAAGCTCTGGATGTTTCACTGTATTCCACTGGATCAAATAGATCTCACCTGACAGAGAGCTGCTCTCTACAGACAGAAAATTAACCAGGCTATGTTTTCTCAGCAGTGAGTTTTCTGAATCACTTTAACAGTTGTGTTCAGAAGCTGTTTGCTTATATTTGCATGATCTCAGTTGCTCTTGATTGCTAAAATTTAAGAACTCTAACTTAGAGCAAATTAATTTCAACCAGACAGAAACCAATTCCACCTGGAACAGGGATACAGGGACTATGGCATGGGTGAAGATAGAATGACATACTGCTAACTTTGGAAATCCAGGAAATAATCTCCTGAAAACTCAGGAAGATTTACGCCTTTCTAATCCAATCATAATTCACTTCTACAAAACATGGAATGAAATCCACGGAGAATCATCCAAGGAAATTCTTTGAGCAGACAGATGGGGAAATTCCTCAGTAAAGGTAAAAGGTCATTTATTAACCTGAGACAACTGAATAAAAAAAAGAATAATGATGTTCTCCAATCCTTTTAAGAACTGTCAGTTTCTGAGAACAGCATAGGTGAAAAAGGGTGAAAACACAGCAGCAGCACAGATTTACACAGCATTTCTTCTTGCAATTGTGTTAACCAAGAGGTTAAATTCACTGCAGCTGAAGAAGTTTGCACAGGACTGCAGGTCTTAAGAACAGCCAAGAGGATAACACATGATTTAAAACCCTGCTAAAAACCCCCAAACGCTAAGTTGTAGAAGCCCAGAAACGATGTTCCAGTCACCAGTGGCCACTTCAATCACGCAATGCTTGCAGTGGATCACAGAATCAGACCCATATGTACTTTTATTCCCTGCTCAGATTGCTCTAAGTAGGTGCCATTGGGCCTTTCCAATCCAGCTTCCAGGAAACTCAGGAGAAACAGAAGGAAAAATAGCATTTTGTTAAAGTCAAGCCTCAAAACAAAACCCATGTCTTTTCTTTCCCTGAAACGAAAGATTAATTGAGAGATAAAGTACTACATTCTATGTGGCATTCAAGAAGATAATTTTAAAGTGCACCGTGGAATTCAATTGCTTTTGAATGGTCCTGCCAATCCACTTCAAGCAGGGCACAAGTGCTAAAAGGCACATTATGTAATGTATAAACAGGAACTGAAGCTAACTCTCCCCAACAAATGTTTGAAAAACATCAAGTGAAAGCAAAGAGAACTGGAAAAGCTGTCATCTGGTGCTTCTCAACAGATTTTCTTTCCTAATTCTATCCCCCAGCCCATACATTAGACACTTCAGAGGCAGCAGGGAGCATAGATGGAATGAAGTGTAGGGAGCCTTATTGTGCAGTGCATGCACAGAGGCAATGCTACCACAGTCTTCAAATTCATCAGGAGACAAGGATTTACATTCTCTGTTGAAGACTGGACCAGGAGATTCAAAAGAGTTATGCTGTCACTTGAGAAGCCAGCTTGAAATATACGTGTCCCATAATGTTCTGTGAATTATGGCACTCCAGTGCATAGGTATAGGCTGGGTTAAGAGGGTGTAATCAGAACCAGAAAGTAAGGATGTGCTTGGATGACACGCTGCTTATCAATACCTGCATGAGGAAAATAATGCTCCTTGCAGCACAACCATCTCCCAGAACATACAAATACATTTATACACACTCCCCCTATAGTAGAGTTAAATTGAACTTTCTGGTTCTGATGGCAGCAGATTGTATGAAAACTCAGAATAGATTCACTGAGCTCTTTTTCTTCTTCCATTTGATAATAGAGTTTGGTGGTTTGTTGGGTGTTTTAGGATTGTTTTTCGAAACTTATAGACAAAAGTGAGTAGGAATAGAAACACAAAATGGAAGGATTTAAAAGGACCTAGAGCTCTACAAGCAGAAAAGATCCATCATGATAAAACTATGGAGAAGAAACAGATGTGGAGTCCAGCAGTCTCTAAAGACTGGAACAAAGAATGATAGATCAATTTTCTATCCATTTGCTTTCTCTTTTCTTCTTCATGAATACTGTGATTGTGCTTCTTCAGTGATTATTCAGCCACTAAAAAAACCCAAAACCTGATCTACTGATATGTTAAAGCGTTGTCTGCTTGATAAGCGCCTGTTTTTTCATTTATATGAGTTGCAAATGTCTTCCAGAAGACAGTGCTGGTAATAGAAATTTATGTTTCTAGAAGTTCAGTAACAAAGGGGCCAAGAGGCTTTTTGGGAGTATTTTGCAATGTTTCACAGTTACTTACTTATGTTAAGGCTTTAAGATTAGCTTAGTACTCTCTTCTTCCAGAAAGCAGACTTTTTAGGATATTACACTTCAGGGCTTACAGGCACCATTCAAGATTTCTCTCTTTGAGAGAAAATGGGACTTCTGATAAGCATGATAAATGTACATACTTTAGGACTATTTTTCAAATCAGCTTCTTTACTTATAGCACTGACTTTAAAATAACAGATACTTTAGATGAAGGACTTTATATACTCCAGCCAAAATTCACTGAAGATATGGAAAAGATACCTGCACCTATAATGCTGTTATTTCTATTAAAATGGGTAAGACTCTACCAGCATTTGTGACATATATGAGAGTTTACACTTGATTTCTTATTCTGTATTCATTTAAATGATCTCTCAGGACACTGCAGTTAAATAGGCTGAACATGGAGCTGATAGGTGAAATTCTTCGGAGCCATATCTTCACATTGCTTGCACACAACTGACTGAAACCTGAGCTCCTCAGTTTTATTTCCTGATTTGATCAATGTAGCAGTTCTGGGGCAAAGTATTTACAGCCCAGTCAGGTCAAGCACCAGACTACTCTCACTTCCTGATTGAAACACAAATGCAGAATCTCAAAGGATTCACATCCTGAGCTCTCTGCATTTTCATCTCCCAAACTGTAAAAAGAGGACAATACGGTAGAAGAATTCCAGAGGAAATCTCTGTTGAATCAAGACCAAACCAAGCTCAGTGGGTAACTTGCCTTTTTTTTCCCCCATTTTTCAGAATTTACTCGGTATCAACTTCCCTCCCTGTTCCCTCATCTTCAACTGCCTCAGCTTTCAGTCTGTGCTGTCCTTGCTTGTGCTTGCTCTTAAACAGCAAACGTGGCTCCTGATCAGCTGCCTTGTCACAAACACAAATATGCACCAAGTTGCCTTTTCTGCAAGTTAGTTCTGAGGCACTGCCTGCAATAATGTACGGTTCTATCTTTTTTTCATAAGAACTGCTGTATACTGAAACCATGAAAATGTTGTCCAAAAAAAAATTTAATTTCACTCTCTAGAACATAAAAAAGCTGAATCTTGTATGCCCTCCCTGTTTGTAGCCAGCTTTACCAGTAGGACTACGTGAAAGGAAGATTTCCAAGAATGTGGCATGAATATTTCTATTGATAGCTACAACAGGACAGGGGGAAAAATGTGTCAGTCTTCCCTTTCAAGAGGCCATAATCTTTCCTCTCTATGCCTGCCACACTACAAGGGATTTTTCTTCTTCTGTAAGACTGAGGCAAAAACTGGACAGACAGGGAAAGCAGCATAAAACATAGAGGGGGTTTTCCTGTTTATTTTACTCAGAGTATTTAATTTTTTTGAATTAGGGTATCCTCCACTAATCTTAAATCTGTCAGATGCTAATGAAGACAGGGTTGCAGTATTTGGAAAGGAACGGGCAGGACAAGTTTCCAGGTTTTCTGCCATGAATATCAGAATGATAAAGCCTTCTTCTCTCAAGTGAAACAGTTGAGAAATTCATGGTTTATCCTAATCTGAAACAGCATTGCCTAGAAGTTCCAAATGCAGGGCTGAAAATATGCAACAGTCTTGGGGTATTAGAAGTTGTAGATCATTTACATGCTTGGCAAGGCAGTTTAAGATCATTGTTTACTGTTGAGAAGTTCTCAAGTGTTTATTGAAAAATATGTTAAATGTGAAACTTTTAAGTATCTTCTATTAGAAAAAATCCTCCAAGATAGACAGATGCAAATACATAATGATTGCCATATGTCAAAAGGATTTCATGGTTAGAAACCGGACTTAAACAATGCCCCTCTGAGTTCTCATAAACCCAAGTTTTTAAAGCTTTTTTTCTTTTAAATAAAATCTGGAGGTTTTCTGCCAAGAAAACTTTTATCAGTGGAAAATAAAAATTCTTGACCTTCCTATATCTTACAAAATATTTATCTTCCTACAGAGATCTCTGTTTATATCATTACTAGTGGACCTAAAGGATATTAACTAGATATCCCTTATTGAGTCCATACTTGTATGAATTCAAGTGTATCACATTAGCTCCAGGTTTTAAGCAGGATTCAAAATACTCTTTGTTTACTGTTTTTCCAGAGGATAGATTTGCTGGGAGTCCTTGAAATTCTCTGGGTTTAGACTTTGAAAGACCAAAGAAGAGCAGGAAGAATGTCTACTTAAAAGGAAAACGCCTTTCTGAAACCCACAAAGATCTGATGATGGGAAAACACAAGTCTCCATTAGAGTCTTTATGAGCAGGTTTCATGTCCTGCTTTTTAAAATCTGTTAGAGATAATGGAATTACAAATTAATTGTTGCTCTGGTTTGTTTTTGATGCTTAGTAACTAGCAATATAAATAGATTACTTTTTTCCCTAATTATTTCACTCACATCTGTAGACATGAAACAGATGTACTTAAACAGCTTCATTAACTATAACAGATAAAAAAATATTGTCAGAAACTTGGGATTCTCCCTTAACTATTGCACATATCACAGTAATGTCTCAGAGGAAGCATTAGAAGATCCAGGAATGCATCTGACTGCTTCTAAATTAATTCTCCCCCCCCACACATACACACCCCAAACAACATGGACAAATGAAAAATAGTATTTCATTTTTCCAGTTAAACCCAACTGACCAATGCCAAATGAATAACAAAGAAAAAAAACCCGAACAATTCTTTATTTCCTCTTTCAGGATTCATCTGCACATTTGCATGCGTGCCCCAAGCATTCTCAGTTAGTTCAGCTATCCCAGCTAGTCCTGACTAGCTTCCTCTATTAAACATTTAGCACTCTGCCTAAGACATTTAAATAGCTGACTCAAAACACTTCTCACCATGAACTGAAATCTGATCTTCCCTTTCTCCTGCAAGTGAAATACCCAGCATGTTAAAGTTGCAAACTAAATCCTAACATAGTCAAACAAACCCAGCATTAACCACTTGAACTTCTGGTGTTAAGGTTCAAATTTGACTCAGAATTGTCAAGTGTAACCTTTTCTTACAAGGCCGCTTTAAACACATATAAGTGCAGTTCGAGACCACATCTGGAATGAAAAAACAGCTTTCCAGCTTGATCTTACAGAGGCCCTACTAGCTGTCAACTCCTTATAACCCCTTGATAAAAGAATTCAAGTACGAGATAACCAAACTCTGCACTACTTGAATGAACTAGTGCTCAACTCTTCAAAAGCACCTTGGATTTTACAGCACTTTGACAAGACAAACTGGAAATTCAGCCTCAATTCCATCTCAAGATAACAAAGGACTTGGAATTAATAATGAAAATATCACAGGGAACACAGTTGCTGTCACACCACTTATTGTGATACTGCACTGATATTTTTCAGTACTATTTTGTCGATTTTGTGTGAATTACCTACAAGTTTCTACATAGTCAACACACCCCATTTGCTGCCAGAAACTGTTAGCAGCAGGACAGCGCACAAACATGAGCTTTTGACACCAGGTGATGTGTTACAGGGTAGTGTGGCACAAACACAATTATCTGGTTATTCCTGCCACAATGATGAGCAATCAAATCTAACTGTTGAAAAGGAAATTGTCTTCAGCCTCTCATCACTTGGATGGCTGAATCAATCCACAGTTTGCCTGGCTACTCTTAATTAAGACAGCATCAGACTTAGGAAAAAATAATTAAAAATGTCTAATGCAAGGAAAATCAATGAGTCCTTCCTGAATAAATGCTGTGCTTTGAAATTCTTCAAAGCATCTGCTAGGCAGAACCGTGGACTTAAATAATTTGTACTGAAGTGCAAACAATAAAATGACATTTGCTTAGTGACCCACAGTTACCGTGGGAAGAAGGCAAAAAAGTCTGGTGGAGTTGGAGACATATCCTTCCACTCAGAGCATCACAAGAATAGACCCTGACTTGGTATATCCAAGTTATAACATCCAGTTCCAAGAACTGTTCTTGGGAAGAAACATAGGACTGAATCCTGAAGAGGACATAAATCCTCCCAAGGAACTATGGCAAGAATATTATTGTATTGGAAGAAATATGATCTGAGCTTAAGGGCCAAAGGCTAAAGACAAGAGAGAAGAAAATTGTCTTGAGACTGGATTGTGATAAACTCCAGTGAGACCTTCTGGACTCTGGACTTGGGAACTATTTCTCTCAGTAGATACCTGGGAGCTGGTCCTGTCAGAGGGAATACATTGCTGTACACCAGATAAATAGCAAGTCAAATACATGGGGAAGGACTTGAACGAGTATAAAAAAAGCCACATATTATTGGGAGTATCTGGGGCAGTTCAGGGAAAAGAATAATCAAATAGGAAAATTAAATAAAAATATTTTCCATGTGTGAAAGGTTTTGATGCACTCTTCTGCAGAAAACTTTCCAATTTTGAGTGCCTATTTACGCTAAATCTGAACGAGCTGGAATTTCTGAGGCACAGAAAGTCCCAAGATATAAAAGTCTTTGGGGGCCATAAAGGGCTCAGGAAACACATGGAAATAACTGGAGGCTTCCAGCCACAAACCTTCTGTGCCAAACTTCTATTTTGCCTAGTGAACCCAAAGGGATAAACAGGCCAGTGCCTTGTTCTGGGGCTCCTTCTATCAGAAGAAAACTGAAACAGTCTCTTGAAGCCATTTAGGCAATGAAACAATTACTGCTACTTTTAATATCTTCTTGCCCTGGGCAGCCACCTGTGTCGCCGAACACACATATTGCAGAGTTGGCCCTGGCAGCAAAACACAGTGGGTCAGGCAGTCTCAGTGTCACAAAAACAATGAGAGGAGATAGCACAGCTGTGGAAACCTGCCTGAGGCTCTCTGGTTTACAGGATTTTAAAGGAGAGTTTGCAGCTCTGACAGTTATGGACAGTTTTCCCACACAAAACCATTAGAAAATGGTGTGTCCATGGCCAGCCTGCGCCCCCAGACAGCTTTTACTTTATCAAGATTAAAGGAAGATGGGGCAGCTGGGGCTAATAAGTTGCAAATCAATGCCATTAGCAAAGAGAGTAAAGAAGAAAAAAGATCCAAGCCCTGCAAAAGCTAAAGCTTTTAGCTCTGCCTCTTGCTGTGCGGAAACTGATTGTACAGTTGTCCCAGTTCTCCTTGGAATTACCCTCAGATTCAGGGAGATAAAAGATACAGAAGATGTCTGAATTTCCTGTTTATTAAAAATGTACATAGCTTACACATATGCAGCTGTATGTATACACATGCACACATACTTGTTTTGCTATTTACTGCAATTGACTTTGCATCAGACCTTGCATAATAATTTTAGGATTTAAGAGGAACAGCATCCCGGATTAATGAGGTAATGGAATTAAATTCCATAACCTTCTGTGACCTGCCACAGGTTATGGAGTGACAGCACAGACCCACTTCATGGCATAGTGTCTTCACACCTTCAGAGCTAATGACACACAGACCAACAAACTCAAACACAGTCAGGAACCGCATTAGCATGAGATCAACTTTTCTGGAAATCTGTTTCAACCAGCCCCTATTGGAGAACTCTGTCCCATGAAACTCATAACCATCATTTCTGTGTTCAGACCAGGCTGTTCCTGATTTGCAGCCATTCCCTCTGGAGAAGGGACTTACTGGTGCACACTCACCACCAAGTCCCTTGGCCTCGTGTCCGTTTTTCCTCACTGGCTTTATCAACCTGGATTCACACTGCACCAGAAACTTCTAAAGGAATAGATATAAAAATAAAAATATGGCTTCAATAGCAGAGAAATGGCAACTCATAGAAATGTTTTTACACTTAGCAATTGACTTGGATTACTCTGTTTCATGCAGTGACTTGTTTGTGTACACCAATGTGTTCTGCCTTCATAACTTTGCCTCAGTGTCTGAAAAGGAACTGTCACATCTCTCCGAGCAATATTCATTTACGTACCTATATTTTAATCTCTTTCTTAATATTAATTTAGACTGTCATGCTTTAATCTCTCTTGTCACTCCCTGTCTCATTTGCAATTAAAAAACCACCCACCTCTTTCCAAAATGAACAATGAATTTTATTAAGGATTTTCATCTAGCTTCTGTAGAAATAAACTCTCTCCATTAATGTCTTTCCTTTCTTCGTAAGCAATGATGATTAACACATCAGACAGTTGTATGCAGAGCTTTTCAATAGCTCTAATGAGAAAGATTTTTTTTCCACTTTCTACTAACAAGGAAAATCACCTGTATTGTATTGGCTATAAACATTAAATAGCATTACAGAAGAACAAGCATCAGACATACAAAAGCATTATGAGGCTGCAATGTTGTGAATTCTGGAAACTCAGAAGGAGAATCAGAAATTAAAATACTTTATTTATAAAGTATTGACATTAGTTTTTGCAAGAATGATAGAGGGTAAGGGGGAATGGCACTCAGAGAAAAACCAAGCAAAGAACAGCAGGATATCCATGTCAGCCCAAGTGGAGAAAATGCCTTGAGTTCCCAATTTGCTTAGTAAACAGAGCATGTCACCAGGACAACAGTTTGACTGAATGTCAGCTGGAAAATTATTCCATAGTGAGTGATTTTGAGACCAACAAGCAAGGACAGAGAAGTCTGTAGGATAAAACTCCAAAAAAGAAAAAAAAGAGGTGAGGAAAAGAAAATTATGAATCCAAAGAGCTGTATGGCTTCAGAATCAGAGGACGGGTACCAGTGCATTTGAACCCATTAAAACATTGGAGAGGAAATTTTACTTTACTAGTTCTTCCTCTTACAAGCTGGATAGTATTCTTTAAAACAAAGCCCCTCTCAGTGGCCATGCTCCCTATTCCCAACCAAGACACACAGAAAATCTGCTAAGCATTTATCCAAGGCTTGAAAGCAAACTTACACCCAACCAGGAAAGTGCAATCTCCAAGCACCAGATTTAGAACAGTGGCATTTTATTTTGCATTTAATGTATTATATTGTTGGGAGGACACGTTATCCTTTGACAGCATTCTACTTCGTATAAAACTCCAAAGATTAACTGAGACTAACACAGTTCAAAGAGCAAGATCTTCAGCAAATATATCCACAGCAGGGACTTTGCTGCCAATTGCAAAAGGAATATGCTCATCTTTATTACCTCATTTCCCTTACAAAGAAGAATGTAAGGTCTGGAATAAAAAGAGTGGTTTAGATCTTTGCCTACCAGCAGGGACACTCAATGAAAACCAATAATGGATTCTGCTGACACGGATGGGTTGCAAGTCAGACTTTCTCTGCTTGTGACTTTCCTCATAACGAGCTGCTCCTGTCTGACACGAGATCTAGAGGGCAGAACACCAACAGAACAGTGTCACCCTTTGATATGGGCTACTCTACATGTCTTCCTACTCCTTTAGATGAAATTATTTAATTTTGCCGTCTGCAGCCAAATCAAACAGCTTGCTCCAAAGCTTACCCAAGTTAGAACCAAGGCTTTAATAAGGCTTTGACTCACTTTCTAAATGCAGATAAGATATTTTTTAGCTATTTCCAACCAAACCTTCACTATAATTCAGCACCATATATTACCTGCTCAGCTTCATACAAACACAGGTGTTTCCTAAACTTGTTAATAAAAGCTATTCTGCCTTATTGTAAAAGCCAACTCCCCATTTTCTTCTCTGAATCTTTTCAGAAAGAGGCTAAAAGCATAATAAAATATCATCCATTTATTTTATTTTCTTCCCATCATTCATTATTTGAACAAATATATTAGCATACTTAAAATACACTCTGAAACTGTGATTTTAATATACTTTATTGAAAAAAGTACACAGTTTAAATTGTTTTCAATGGGACAAAGCAATGGTCACCTCTATCTACCAAGTCCTTTTTTGATGAATCATGACTACCATATGCCAAATTCACATCTGCATGACTTGCAAAGTAAAAAGATAAATCTTTTTTCAACATATCTTTAAGAATTTATATCACCAACAGTTTAAAATCATGAAATGCTGATGCTCTGACTATATTTCATGTCCTCTATGTTGCACCATTTCCCAGTTCACAGTTTATCCATGTTTTAGCATGCCAGTTGAACACATCAGTCAATGTCACCTGGAGAAAATTGTCAATAGCAGAGGAAGGAGAACAAGAGAAGGTTTAGCACTAAGGCCTGAGACACCGCCACATTCTCTTGCATTTTCCTAAAGAAAATAAAGCAACAACAAAGGAAAATAAATACAAGCTACTACACTCAATTATGACACACGATTATTTAGCAAACATAGGCATAAGAGCACTGGTGCAAACAACAAAGCCCATAAACTAAATATACTCAGGAAGTAATACAAGAACACGTTTTGAGTTGGACAAGTTTAGGCTGTAGACTGAAAGTGAGCATGATCAACAAGCACTATACCCTCCCCTTTATACACTTTATACTTTAGGTCTTGTTCTATGTTGCATTACCCCATCAGAGGCAGAAATAAAGCTACTCCAGAGTAAAAAAGATGCCTATGAACCTCTCCTGTATGAGCCACTGTAATCACATCCTGGTCTCTGTCAGCTCTCCTTGGCACTGTACAAGAGTATTATGCAGAACACAGAGCAGTAAATACATGTAGTGGAGGGGTCACTATCCCTCCTGAGCAATATTATGTGTAAGCATAATGACTGTGGCATGACAGGTATCATACTGCTAATTACTGAAACAAACATTAACAGCACAAAGTTCCCAGCCATCTCTAACAACTAATCCTGTGGTCAGTGCTTGAGCCAGAGTTCTCAGATATTCCTGGCTGCCAGTGCTCACATCCTACCAAGTTCTCCTACATGATACAAACCAGTCTGCAAATGCAGCAACTCAAGACATTGTCTACATGAGTATGAAAAAGACTTGTAGCACAAGTGCAATATCACTCACTCCCTTTGCTACTGAGTTTTCTGAATATTTCCCAACATTTCATCTTGTAAGATAATTTTCCTATTTACTATTTTCAAAGAAATAAAAAATTTACCAGAGTCCAAAAGAAAGGAAAGGTAGATGGAAACTTACTTCAGGGTGAAATCCATGACAAGATTCTGGGCGTCTTCTTATCTTCTGAGATTTTAACCGTTCACATTTAAGGGATTCATTATGTATGAGGCAGTTAAGGAGAGTTGTTCTGAGCATTGCGTTCTCATGGGAGTGTTTCGAAATGAATATAGTGAAAATATTTCAGCTCCTTCCTCTCCATCAAACCCCAAGGTGATATGTGTGGTCACCACAAGAAAAAGAAAGTGATTCAAGTGCTTTCCTCTCCGTGATCTGTGTTTTCAACAGCAAGTGTGCACTTATACTGCTGACCTGTCTTTCCATAAGTCAGCAATAAAAGCACACTGCAGGCTGCTTTTGACAAATTCCAACTTATGGGAAAAGACTAATCCTGAACTACCTGAACTACAGAACAGCAAAAAATAGGAAGTGGGGCAATTAAAAATCAAGTGATATATTTACTTTGCTACATTTTTGTGTTTTTGGAAAGCAGGATTCTGAAACATTTTCAATGCTCCAGTCACACCTTAAATAAAGAGATACCTATATTATAAGAACTTCTATAAGCTTCAATATCATGAGATCCATCCTCAAAAGAAGATTACATAGTGCCTAGTTTGAAAGATGTTCAGCTATCTAAAGATGACCATGACCTTATGCTACTTAAAGATCCACATGTGCTTATTTAATTCATATTGGCTGTTCAAAAAAAAAAAAAAAAAAAAAGTGAATTCTCACTGAAAAAATAGTGAGAACACATTCCCAGCTGGCTTTATTTCAAACAGCACATATAATGGGTGATGATGTCATGCAATGCAAGTTTCACATGGTAAGAAACTTTTCAATATTTGCGTCTTGAATCTCTTTCTGACCAGTTTGTAAAAAAAAGGATATACCTTATTTCTATAGGTGCCATGGTAATTGGTGGGACAGAATCACAGAAGCATTCATTATCTACTACCACCATGAAGAGGTTGCTACTTGGGATCTGCTGGATAACAAAAGACCTGAAAATTAAAAAGAAGACAAATAACGGTGACATTGTCAGCATTTCTGAGCCACTGGTTGTTGTTAGGAGTTTATCAGATTTTTCTTTTTCAGATTTCAGTACTGAATTCTGCTCCATTCTGACTACCCAGCTACGTATTTATGGTCTGGAATGAAACAGATCCACAACACTAATGAAGGTTCTTCTGCAGCCACACACTGCAAAACACACTGCTCACAGTCCCAAACTCGAGTCTCTACGGTTTTATTAGGGACTTTGTGCGCTCTGGACCTTGCTTGAAGCAACCCCAGCTACTGATCTCGGCTTTCATCCATCCTCTTGAGAGCCATTTCATTACTGAGCCAATAAAACAGAGATTAGGCCTCAAAATCTTAAGTGAGGAGATTTATTTTAGAATAATAATGACTATCTGGTACAAATACGGTAATAACTCAGCACCACATTCAAATGAAGACAAAGTAGGCAACTCAAAGGGAAAGTGAAAAATACATTTTTTGTAAGAAGGAAAGCACCCAGGGGAGACAAGGGAAGGATCCTGTGGGTACCAGTCAATGATGCACAGGGTTTCAATGAGCTGAACCCTTAAGCACATACCAAAGAGAAAAGGGGTAGAGGGCAGAGCCAAATAGGCACTATTTAGCCTTTCCTTTGAAATTCAGGACACAACACAAAGAATGGCTTTAAGGCTCAGACCCAATTCTTAATGAAATTTTAAAACAATCTGTTAGAATTTATACATCCTATCAGCAGCGCATCGGCCATATCGAATACCACAGGAATCTGGCAATTCCAAGAATTAGGTGTTTTGCAGCGTGGTTCGCTGGTAAATGTACAGAATGTTGAGTGAGGGTTTGAGCACCAAGAAGATGTGGAGAAAAACATATTTTTCCTCAGACATCTTTCTTTAAAATACATATTGTCTTACTATAATAACTCCCTGCTTTTTCCAAAGATCACAGAAGATGAAATAGCAGAGAGGGCAGGGAATATTTAAACCTAGCCTAAGAAAAAAAATTTGGAAAACTTACTATAAAAATGTTGCCAACGGAAAGATTAAATGCTTTTCAGTATTTTTTAAACTTACTGAACCTCCATTAAAATTACACTTAGAGTGATCTGCAATATGTTAACTTTATGTTTATACATGAAATATACATTTATGGCATAACGTAAAGGGCTGAACTTTATAAATGTACCTACCAAACAGCTGGAGCATGTAGCAAGACTGACATCATTGTAATGGAGCATCTGTGGCTTTGTGGATTTGTGTGTGGGAGAAATGGGGCCAATAAAAGGAAAGGAGGGAAAATCTTTACCAGGCAATAGCACCAAAATTGTACTGCATGAATTTCTCAAAACAGCTATGAATAAATCAAACAGTAAAGGATAGAAAAAACCTTATTTTTATTCCCAGAAATTGGCATGATTTGCATTTTGTGCAGTCTGAAACATGTATTTATTGTATCTTTAAAACTAGCTCAGAAGAGAACTTGGCGGGCATAAAGTGCTTTAACAACTAATTGGATACTAAATGATTAATTTCTCTTTTTGCTGAGAAGGGAGTAACTACTCTTCTGTTTTACCTGTGGTGTGCCTAACTTCAGGCCCTTCTGTGATACCCCTTTTTGTGAACACTGAAGCCTGCGGAAAGCATGTACCATACATCCAGGCTTTAAGGTGCCAGCTCATGAAAGCTGGGCAATTTCCCATTCTGTTTCTTCTTTCACCCACTTCTTTGAGGTGCCATAAGGGCTGTGCAGTTTAATGCTATTCTTTCCTCAAACTAGAGAAGGGGGAGAAAAGTTCCTATCACTTCTCCTACCTGGGATGAAAGCACTTAATCCAGAAGAATGTTTCAACTGCACAACTATGATGCTGAAAAAATTACTGCACAGCTACGCTATGGAGTCTAGCAAAATGTTCTGTATTGCTTTATTACTCCAAGCCTTCATAATTTTTGACTTCATCAATTTGGGGAATGCAGTACATGCATTGATTGATGAAAATTTTGAATTAAAGGAAGATCAAAGAGCAATGTATTAGTTAAGTAAAAAACCTCTTTGCTACCTTAGGAATTATATCATAGGTATCAACTAATTACACTGACTCTGCTTACAAATCTACAGTCTGTGTAACTAGTACAGAAGTTTGTGAAGTGTCTGAGCTTATGGTGGCTGCCACAGAGTATGGGACTGCTATAAAGAACCATGAAACAATGAAACTTTTGGCTCACTCTGGCATTTTTTTTTCCATAGTGCATGATAACAACTTAACTAATATGTTGAAAAGTGAAACAACTGGCTTCTCATCCTCCCACTAAAAGTAAATTCAGAAGAAAATGTTTTCTTCCAACAAGCAGTATACGGATATTTTCCCTTACACAATTCTCAAACATAATCTGGAAATGAAGTTGTAAAGCCAACATATCAACAAGTGAAGACAGAGGATTCAAGACCGAGATTGAGCTGAGCAAATAAATAAGAGCAAAAAATGTCCATTTTCACTGTCTTTTCCAATAATAGTTTGCACAAACAAATTATACTTCTTTCAGCCACTGTAATTTAAGATCATTTCACAGTCATGAGATATTCTTACCCTCACCAGATCAGTGGCAAAGGAGTTTGTGCCAGTCGTAACCACCATAGTTGCTGTGTGAGTATTCAGATAATTCACATGGCACTGCTTCCATGCCCAAACTGGATAAAGCACACAATAATCCCAGCAGCAGCTCTGCTGTTTGTGATCAGCCTTCAGTTCCCATGGTGACATGCATATGCATCTTTGAAATTCATTTTGAACATTCATGCCAGTAAGTCTCAGAAACCAAACATTCAGAGAAAACAAAAGGTGCACGAACACAGTCAGACCAAAGCCTTTCAGAGACTGAGACATTCCACCAAAATACTCCACTGTGTACGCCAAGGTTCTGTTGCAAGGGAGAAAAACCTCCAGCAAACAGCTTCCATGGGTGCAGTGAGAAATAAAGTTGCAGACAAAGTTGGGAAAATGGTATTATCTTTTTGTGAGATCCACTGTGAGTCTCTAAAGTTTCTCTTACAATAACCATTCCCGAACACCTGCTGGCTAAAGCTGGCATTTGTGTCCCTGGTAATATGGAAACCAACTCTCAAGGACTGAGTAAGGAGTTTGGCTGAACTTCATTGCTGTTTTAACAATCAAAAGAAAGTCTGTGTTTAAGCGCCTTAGTATTATGAAGAATGTTTCACATTTAAAGGGTAAAGCTCTTTTTGTTTTAAGTAGTGTGAAACTTTTGAATCATTTTCCTTTACTACAGAATCATCAACATCATTTGATAGGGGCAGCACAGGAGTAGGCTTGCATATATCTCCAAATATAAAACAGAACAAACTGTTGGGGCTCCCGTTGAAGCCACATTGAGTCAACAAGAAGCTTATTAATAATTTCTCCTCCATCTTTCATCCACTGAGGAACTAGCTTGGTTTATTTGATGTGCATGTTCAGAGGCTTTAAATAGACCTGAAAACAAACTGCTTCTTGACTTTGTGGGGAAGGTGAGGAAGGAAGAAATTTAATACTTGAAAGGGGTAGGCAGAGAGGGAGGAAGAAAATCTAGGTATGCCAAACTATTTTGTTAATGAAGAAAAAATAATAACAGAGAGTAAATCTGCAAGAAACTCTGTATTTTGAGTCAGAGCATTACACGACAATGTCACCACATTGCACACAGAGTATCTATTTCTTTTTAACCTGTTTTGGTATTGGTCTGTATAAAGACCTGCCCAATAAAAATGCAAATTAATTTGGGGAAAAAAAAGTCTTCATTTTTTGATTGGAAATGGTAAATATTTGCTCAAAATGCAATACTTATTAATCTGCTCCTTGAAAATTAATTATTCATTGTGGAATTAAATACGAAGAGGCTTGGAATTCAAGTACTGCTGCATTCATAATTATATTTGGCAGTCATGTTCCTGAGGGCATGATAAGAAAGCACACTTTTTATGTGTTTCTGGTGTCTGAATGACTCTTCCCACAGATGATCAGTTCTTTCTAACTCCTTTAGATAGCCTACAACTTGGAAGGCATCACAACAGCACTGTAGTGCAAATGCTGGAGCGCAATCACATCGGCTGCCTTTAAGCACATATCTCAGGTTCCTATATTAGAAGGGTGATCACTTCCAACTCTGGACATGCAGAGACACAGACCATTCAAGAATAGTTCATGGCAGGAGCTTGGCTTTGGGGATTCTGAGTCATCCTCTGCAGGAGGGTCCTTCTCTCTAATAGATGGACAGTGATCCTGCAGAGGAATGCATCCTAAACAGGGTGAAACGTGATACCTAAAGCTAAATGTGGGCTACAACACCTGCTCTGAGAGAGACAGCACATTACATTCAAATCTGGTTGGTTGGGGGTTTTTTTGCTTTGTTTTGTTTTTGTTGTTGTGTTGTTGCTGCTGTTTTATTTAAATTTAAATGTAATCTCTCCCCTAAATTTGTATATGTAAAAGTCTTTAAAGAGTTATAATATATATTCTATTGTTACAATAATTCCTTCCCAGACTATGTTAAAAAAAAACAAAAACAACCAAACAAGCCAAAACCCCCAACCTAATCCCCAAAATGTCACTTCTTATTCATAAGAATTGCTTTCTTCTGTGAGTAGAAATAATTAGAATATATACAGTGCAGGAGCAGGGACTGAGCTGACACTACCCTTGCAGCACTGCCTTCTCTCCGTTGCTGCCTTCTTTCTCTTTCTTTCATCTTTCCATCTCTGAACCACTGGGAAAGTAAAGTATTAGTGAGGCCACTGGGAGAGGGGCAAACCTCTCTGGAAAAGGAGGAAGATGTTCCAAGGTGGAGGAAAGGCCAGGGATGACAGGACAAGCAGTGACAGTGCCTTGTGGGAAAGGATATAGGGAAGCAGGTTATCAACTGCTGCAGGAGGAGGCTTTGCCATGAGGCCTCTGCAGTCTGTCTCCTTAGAGATTTTGGAGCATTTCTCATATTGATGGAAAAAGGCGCAGCCAGGACCAGGGCAGAGTTGTGCCCTTCTTAACTTCCTGGCTGCTGTTTCTTCTGGCAGACCAAGTCCAGCTTAGTGGCCAACTTGAAGATCACACACCTCTGTAAGCCACTGATTTCCCTTCTTAATGCAGGTCATTGCTTCAGTACAAATACCTCAATCATATGGTGCAAAATCTATATGTGGTAGGCTTAACATCTTGTCTCTGAAATGCTGTTGGCTTCACCTTTCCTTTCCTAGATCAATAACCGGCAAAGCTAAGGTAATTCTATTTCAGACATGCCAGAGATGTGTCTCGACCAGCTAAGCAAACCTAACCTTTAAGTTGTTTACTCTCCACTATCTGACTACAGCACCTGCTATTAAAGGAAATCGATATTACAGTTGAGCAGCTTAGTCTCTGTATTTCCATGCAGGAGAGGTAATCCATTTCCTTGTCCACTGGTATTAAATTTTGGATAGGATATAAACTGAACACAGACATGAGGTTTCCATACTAATAAGCAGGCATTTCCATAGCCCCAGACACAGTGAATCTTAAGGAAACTTGTTCAACACAGCATATTTTGTATGGGCCTGAGGGTGGGCCAGGCAGTAAGAGAGGACACAGTGATGTTGGGTTGTTCAGACTGAGGATCCCAAACACCATCATTTCTTGGTCATTTGCACTGAACTATTTTCCTTTTCCTGGCCTGCAGCCCTGCTGCCATTAGCTGGTGGCTACTGACGCTGCTATGAGACATGTTTCAGCAAAAAAGTATGGCAGGGAACCTCCTGAGAGCATTCAGAAATCTCTGATTTTCAGATCCATGGCTCCCTGTTTTCTTCAAACAGCTGCAAAGACTGAAAAGTGTTAGAGGGAACAGAACTAATGCCAAGCAGCATGGAACTCGGAAGACACTTACAGGATAAAACTATGCTTGTGGGACCAGAACATTTAGAGAAAATATCTTCCCATTATCCTGAAGAATGGAAGATATTTCTTTGTAATTTGGGGAGGATTTGAATGCAGCAACAACATTAAAAGCAATTCAACTTGTCCAAAAACAATGCTGTGTGTTTCTTGTTAAAAATTATTTCTTGTTTTCTCATAGAAATACTTCACTACTGCACTTTGCTTTAAAAACCCTTGCTCATAAGTAATAATTGCTGATCTATATGCTGTATTTTACAATCAGTATTCTCTTCTAATTTAACAAAAATACCCTGCCATTATATCTGTGCTTATAGCAACAGACACTCTGCAGTAGAATATGTGGTCACAACAAACACGTGGCTTAGGCAGGATTTTAGTCATATAAATATTTAAATGACTGTTTGGATTCACTTTTAATTCCATACTCAGGAGGTTTAGAGCCTGATTTAAGGGCAAAAAAATCCATGTACGTATTTTCCATTTGTTTCCTTAATGACCATTGGAACACTATTACTACAGTTTAATGTCACAGTGATGACTGTGGGACTTAAAATCAAATTATGAGTAGAATATCAGTGTATTGTGTTGGCAAATGTCACTCCTGAACATGCATCATCAGATCAATCATTTTTAGGTGACAAGAGAAAAGATCCTTTAAGCACCACTTGTTTTGCTCAGGCGTGCAAATCCTACAAAGCGTGGAAGAATTTCACTGGGAGTAGTTTGGACTGAAATAAACGTAGGGTAATATTTTCAAATTGGCAACCTAAACACGTGCACAAAGATGTGAGGAAGTGTCTGAATTTCCATGGTACTCAAGTTAGATAGCCCTCACTGGGCTCTCTGGCTCCTGGGCATCACTGTAAACTCAGCCATTTCCCTCTGGGCCTTTTAGAGTGTTTCTTGCGTGTAAACCTCCATTAATGAACTTGGAGTATTT
Source organism: Ifrita kowaldi (assembly GCA_013398055.1). NCBI lineage: Eukaryota > Metazoa > Chordata > Aves > Passeriformes > Cinclosomatidae > Ifrita > Ifrita kowaldi. Next base: position 804,477 of record VZRS01008989.1, on the reverse strand, counting down.
TGGATTAAGAAGAGTTGTAACTTTGGGATTACATTTCATATCTGTCAAATGTGATCTTTACTATCTTTTAAAGAAAGAAAGAAATATACCAGCATCAGGGTAGAGTAAATGGAAAATATTGTGCACACTGCACTCAAATATGTGTTACTCACATAACTGTTAGTTGCAAATGTTCAACCCTTATGGTCTGGAACAAACTTTAAGCATTCAACTGAAGTGCAGATATCCACTTTGCTGTTTCCCAACTCCTATCATGTGCTTTCCAGGCTGCTGGCCACATTTCCAACCCACATTTCTCTCACTTATCACATTTTTTGCAGTGAATGAATGAAATGTTTATACCACAGTCAACTTGGGCTACTTGTTTTTTGTTTTCTCGGGGTTTTTTTTTTCCAAATAAATGATGATAGAGAATGAAATATCTTTAATGCAATTTATAAAAATAACATATATGCCAATAACAACATTTCTGAGAGCTGGAGCAGTATACAAAATATCAGCTAGTGGTTCTCTCACATGAAAAGAGGCAGACAAACTTGCAGCCTCTGGCTTGTAATCGGATCCTGACCTCATGCTAGCAAAATATTGCCTCCACATACAGCCTGACTGCGTGTAGTACAATTTGGTATCACTGCAAACATACTTAGAGCAAAGTTTAGAACTGAGGATTTAGGTGAGCAGTGCCATCCTCACCATTCCTGTTCCTGCTGAATGCTCAGAGCTCCACAGAGCTGTGCCATGGCTGGAAACACCTTGGCTTCAGACAGGATCCCCCAGAAGTGCCCATTCTGGCTCACTGCCCACCAGGGGATGCTTTCTCAAATAACTGATGCTCAGACAAGTGTACTTGACCAACTGCATGTTAGGAATGCTGCAAACATCTGAAAACTTAGAATGTACAGCCTTTAGGACAACAGAAGGTCCTTAGTGTAGGAGGCATTGGACTGTAAGTGCAGCCACCCTTCCCTTTGAGGATGCAGGATAATAGAGAGTTTCTGACTTCCAGGTTGAAAATGTACTGGCAACTTTTTTCCAAAGAAATCGAGACCAGAAATCCCAAAAACTTTAAATATTAGTCAACAGTCATATCCTTGAACAAACCCAAGATGTGTCTGACACAAGTGGGTCTCCAGAAGCAGAGTGGGTACCTGGTTCTGTGCTCACAATGACCAACAGAGGAGACACAGTAATTGGCACAAAGCAAATCACGTCAGAGATCTATTAAAGACTTTTTCTTTTGACAGTGACACCTGGTTAACAAGACCACAACAGAGAGGTCAAAGATATCCAGGCTGAAAAATGCTGTTCCACTACAGCATGTTAGCAAATATGTGTTTTTTAGCAGAGTTCTTCAGCTCTACTCAAGTAGTTGTGGTTTGTATTGAGAGACATCTCAGATTGTGTTTTTTAAAATACTATATGATTTCTAAGGAAAGTTCTAAATATAACTTTAAGATTAAAAAGACAGTTGATATATTCTGGTTTACAAAGGCTCACAGATATCATATGACATTGTAAAAGTAACTTTTGAGTCGCAAGAATTGGTAACTACTCTTTTCCACAAATTTAGGTCAAGTCTCATCTACAATATGACTCTAGTGAGGTGCTACACAACAGAAACAGAAGTATAAAAAGCAGAAACAACCAGGAGATTCACATTAAAAATGTAATAAACCCTGGAACTGAACTGCTCATTAGATGTGTCCACAGTGTGTTTTTCAAGGGTGTTGTAATTTCTTTCTGTTAACATAAACTTTTGCAATGATTGAGAAGACCACATCTGAAAGACTTAAGCACACTACATACCATCTTTTCCATAGCCAGCTAAAACTCTATATTATTTTATGTAATACACAAATGTTCCTTGCATGGCTCTCAAATCTAAAGATTCATGTCGTTTTTCTAACATAAAGGCTTTTAAATATCCTTTAAGCTCTCCCAAACCCTTTAAAAAGGAAAGTGCTCCATGTGAAGATGTCTAAGCCATGTTTGTATTGTTTTTCATCTGCCAATAATATAACATATATATATTACAAACTAATGTTCTAGTATTAGCAATCATTCACAAGTGTGCCTGGCTTTAAAAATTAATCTCATAATTCCTCAATTTCAATTAGTTTTTCCTATCCCAAGCCATTGTTAACAAAAATAATATATAGTACTACTCAGCTCTATATATTATGGCATTCACACAACTTTTTTAATCCCCTGTCTTTACAAAACATCCTTTCATTGCATCAGCTACTATATATCATCTTGTTAATATTTATTAATGCTTGTTCAAAATGTAAAATTAGGCTAACTTCTAAGTAGATTATTATTTATATTTTAATGGAGTACTGATTTGATTATGAACAGATGCAGATCATCATCTTCCCCTGCAGAGGTTTTATCGGAAGTGGTGAGTTAAGAGAAAGAGTGCACATCTCACCCTGCTGGTGAGAAAAAGCCTGTGGCAAAACTTCAGACATTAACACACTCAACTGGTAGGAAACTGGCCCAGGTATCTCCAGGATTTTACCGTGCTTGCAGAGAGAGACATAGGGTGACATCCTGTGTATAAACAACTAAAATGCCCCAGAATTCGAATTCAACAAGCATACTAAAAAAGTTCTGAAACAAAAAAAAAAAGAAGAAAAAGAAAAGCAGTATAGAAAATGTCTGTTTAAAAACAAAAACCTCGAGCAAACTAAAGTTCCCAGCCTTGAAAACTGTCCAAGGGATTGTTAAACTAATGACTGGCAGGCACAGACCTGCCTGGTAACTTAGATATGTCTTGCCCTATTATTTTATATACCTTTTTTCTAAAATGAAAATAGTAATTTACAGTGTTTCCTGAACTGGTCATTCAAAATATACATTATCAAAGGGTAGAGTTAAATTGCCCATACAGTGACTTTAAATTACACCTGCATGACAAACATTATAATCACTGGTGCCTTTGAAGTGAAGAGAAAGTTACTCAGCCTGCAAGTGGAGAAGTGTGGGTAACACACAATATAACATTTTAAGCTAAGTATAAAGACCTTTAATAAACAATTCTAGCAGTTTAAATTGCATAATTTGATACTTTTTACAAGGAAAGAACAGGGAAAAAATATTTTTGGAACTTCTGGAGTTTTGGGGTTTTGGCTAAAATAAGTTTCTAGAAATACTGCTGTTGCCTCAAATTTAAAGACTTTTTAACAGCCGTAAGTTTTCTGCAAGTCTGGAAGATCTGCTTTTCAAAACAGAGGTACAAGATAATTCCATATACTTAGATTTTGATCCTTGAGACCTCAACATTGAACCACTGAGGCATGCAAAATACAGTTTCCCTTGAAGATATTCCTTTACTTTCATGTGTATCTAAGCAATCTCTCAGAAATTAAAGTTTGTTCAGCATTTTAAAGACCAGTCCTGAGCTGTTTGACTGCAGCACACCTGTGACCCAACATGGGCATGGGTCAAAACCATTCCTGTGCACTTTTTCATGTGGGTACTTGGCACGGCTGCTGCAAAAGCAACAGGGCAAAAACGTACGGAATAAACAAAAGGTTGGGGAAATAGAGAGAGTATGCTCCTCAGGACCATAAAAGGTGGAAACAGCAAAAAGAACACAACCCAAAATGTCTTTTAGAAGACTGCCTATAATTTACTGCCTAACAGCTCCAGGACATCGGCAAGGACTTTCTGATACACATCGATAGAGCTCCGAAAGAGAAGAAATTGGCCCTTGATGCTTTGGCTGCTTTATGTGGCAAGCTGGCTTGTTTAGAAGCAAAATAACTACAGCTGAAAAGGCAAATGATTATTTATTTCATGGGAAATTGAACTGTGTATTTATTTACACATTTTAAACATGATCAAGTACAGCAGTTTGGCAAGCTTCTACCAAGAAAGAAATGTGGAAATATTTCAGCAAATGCTGGTATGTCCCGGAATTAAGTGGGTTTTAAAAACCATTACCATTTTAACGTCTGCAGATTGCACTATTCCTGACACTCATGCCCTGAGCAATCTGCATCTAATTTGTGTTGTTATTTATCTGTTACTGCCAAATCTGTGCATTTAGTGGACAAGTCTGAAATTAGCCATTATAAATCCACATGAGGGGTTCAGTGTCATCCTAAACTACACTTCCATTGCCATTTACCTCTCACCCTGAACTACGCTTTCACTGCCATTTACCTCTTTTATTGACAATAAACAGCATTCAATGCCCAGTCTATGAGAAAGCCAGAGAAGCAATTTGGTTTATTGATGACTTTCCTTGTTAACTAAATGTCTGCTTACTAACACTCTATTGGGACAAATAGACGATACATGGGACAGTGTTTATTCAAATAAGTAGTTCCTATACATTTTAACAGGCAATTTACATGTGATACCCAACAAGGTAAACACATTAATCTTTCATATCTTGCATAATTAAAATACACATAAATCCTTCCCAGGGTTAGGATGATTGTACCTACACACTTCCTTGCTTCCCTAGTGGGAACACGGCTTTCTCATATTTACTTTTCTCTTTTATTTTGTGCCTTAAGATTGTGAACAAAGAACCAACTGGAAACAAAACAGTTTCTTCGGGGTTTTGGTATTGACCTTGTGGACCCATGAGTGCTGCAATTAAAAGAGAAGGGGGATTTTTTGGAAGTAAGGCCAGATTTTTGATCTTCATCCAAGTCCAATATGTCATCACACATGAACAGGAGAGGTTAAAAGGGCAGATTTTTAAGCATTTGGCTGTGCAACTCCTGCCTATTCTGTGTACCCACAGTTTCTACAGCGAGCTCACAAATTTGGCAACTCTGCACTCAACTGGCTCCTTACAACTTTGAAATTTTAGCGTATATGCCTAAAGTATAAATAGTCAGGTGACTAAATTGCTATACCCACACTCGGAGTAGCCCGAGTTATAGCTGAAATTAATGGTATTTTCCTAAATGAAGCTTAATGAAAACATTTGAATTTTCATGCATAAATGAGATTTGCAATTAGACAAAACCATTTTTGTTTGCTCTACAAAGAGATGAGAGGATATACTAAATAGATTGCCAAACATTTTCTGATCAAATATCATAACAGCCATCATCCTTTCTAATTGGTAACAACTTTAACATTTTAAGGATGCTTTCCTGAGACACTTTTAGTGCAACCAAAATTTGTTATGATGAGATCCCCAGAAGGCAAAAACTGGTGAGGTACCCAGTGAGCATTGCTGAAGAACATTGGTTGGCACACTTATATTTAAAATTGGCTAAAATATTGGGGCAATACTTCATAACACTACAAGCAGCATTGAGATGCTTATGTAGCCTAACATTTCAAACTTGATATCTAATCAAAAACTCATCTCTGAGCAGCACAACAACTTTAAAGCCCATGCCAAGTACATCTGTCATTAGTATAGTTCTGACTCCACAGAAAGAGTGCCAGTTGAGACTGTTACAGAAAAAAAAATTCTCTTTAGCTACTAATCACTTTCAACATTGAGGCTGTGATAGAACAGTCTATCATATGAGTTTTCAGAAGTAATGGGGTTTAGTTATTTTAGATTTTTTGCTATAAAAGGGAATAGCTTACTGGAAAATATGAAACCATTTCAGATTTTTCAAAAAATCACAGTTTTTCTCTGTTGTTGACAGTGCTTAGAAAATGTGGGTTGACTTGTTTTTTATTGCTGTTTAAATAACAGATTAATTTAATAATCATTGGGATATTGAATAACAACAAATTATGGGGTGGGACAGCCAAAACCTGACCCTAATGACATTCTTATGTTAATTCTTATTTTCTTTTAGGCTCCTGCTTTCTTAATAAAACCTGTATTTTTGAAAATCGTTTTTAAACATTGCAATTTATCCCAAAGTAGCATTTATTTTTTGCTTGTAAGAGATAACTTTGTGTATAGGGAGTGCATTTTATATGTCTGTATATACTTAGTGCCTGACTCAAAGCCTGCTTAAGCGTATAGGTGTCCTTCCATTGAATGAGTTCCCAGAGACTGCTGAAAACGTGAGCCAGCTATTAACAAAGTAATTAGCAGGTAGCCCTTTCTACTGTGTGATTTATTTTAGGATACTTCAATTTAAATCCAAGCACCCATGATTAAATTTATGATTGGAAATGTTTACAAATTTTCATTACTGTAGTTGGTAACTGTTCCCCTTAGCATGGGCAGAGGATTTCTGTAAGATCAGAAACAGCACACCCAGGACAGAATAAAACTGAGCCTCTGCCCCTCACCCTGTGACCTTGCTGGCTATGACTGTGACTTTGTTAGCAAAACCACAGTATTTGTGCACCAAAATGTCTTATCTAAGTAACATTATATGGTTTCAATTAACATCAGTCATCATTTTTACTTCTACTAAGAGATTGTTTTTAGTCTCCTTTTGTAGACAAGGGCTCTATAGTGGTGCCTCATACTGCAGGAACAAGAGTCAGGGGCTGGAGTAACTTTTGACACAAACTTGCTTAAAGCAGAGCATTTGCACAACTTTTGTTTGCAAATCTCTTTACAATGTACTGACTTTTCCAGTGTCTTTCAGAGAGTTTTTCAATATTCCACAGGGAGCATAATCAGGTAAATATTTACAGGCATCTTTTTCTATTTGCAATAAATATTTGCAATCATATATCACAGATTAACCTATAACAAGATCCAAGGAGGACACAGAAAATAATCCCACTGGCTCAAAGTGAAGCTGTACAGGTTAAGCACCGGACACAGTGCCAGTTCCATAATTACTTTATAAAAGATTGAATCTAAATTCTGATTGAGCCAATCATTCTTAAATTACAAATATTAAACAATACACTTGCTTGTAAAAATATTTATTGGTACTGAGGCCATGAAACAGAAAACTGGGTCAGAAGATGTAGGCCTACAAAGGACTTTGGGTCAAATTCCTTAGCTGCTCTGCGGGAAAGTGTCCTGGGTTATAACAAAAATATTTGGAATCCAATGCAGTCTGCAATCTTAGATGCAATTTGTAGATTGTTAATGACAGTGGGTAAATGGTATAACGAACAACTTTCCCATGAGAATCTAATAGTTCTTCTGGATTATTTCTTTAGGTTTTGCCATTGCTTGTGGAGAAAAGTAATGGGTGCCTTGAGATCAGTTTGCAACTTGCAGGGTTTTCTTTTATTTTTTTTTCCACTGTGGAACACAAAATGTTTTTCTATGAAAAAGATCTTAGTGCATTATTTTTGAAATACTATAATTTTCACTAAACTCAGTTTCCAACTTGGTGCTTTCCAAGTATTGCAGAATTTTATTATTTTTGAAACTTATTTCCTTTGACCTGAAGTTACCTAGGAACACAGACTAAAATCTGCGTTCCTTTGAGAAAACCTAGTCCTGGTAAATTAATCTTCTTTGCATGGAATCATGTCTGTTTGCAATATTTAAACAGAATCATTCAATGGTTAGGGTTTGAAGGGATCTTAAATACCATCTGGTTCCAGCCCCCCTGCCATGGCAGGGACATCTTCCACTAGACCAGGGTGCTGAAAAACCCCATCCTACCTGGCCTTGAACACCTCCAGAGCTGCATGGTAATTTGCTGCACAACTTCCCAGTAACCTTCTGTTAAATCATCACAGAATAAGGCTGCTTAAATTCTACAATGCTGGCTCAAAGCACTCACAGCAGTGTAACCTTCATTGTATTTGATATGTCAAGTGGAAAAATCACGGCTTGATTTTGTTGAGTCTGTACTTTTTAGGCAGTGGGACCTATTGTTGCACTTAAAGGGTTCCAGAGCATCAATTTACAAAGCACTCTCATACTTCTATTCCACAAAGCCATATAAAACCAATTATTCATACTAGACATTAACAATTTCCTTCTACTTAAAAGTTGGTCAGCAGCAAATGAAAAGCGAATATTAGCACTTAAAATTTATCTCCAGTGTACTTACTCCTATTTCCTGTTTTAAAGTTATGAAAATATCAAGAAGAAAATTTAGGAGCAAGTCTAGAAGCACACCTATTGACTTCAAAGTGAAGTTTTCACATTTATTTGCTAATTGCATCTCAATTTAGCCTGGAAAGGAAAAGTTGTAAAAATTTTTGTTTAACTTATAAATTCTTCCTGAAATTTATATTGATAGACAAGTTATTACTGTAAATACTAATCTCCCTGGAGATGACAACCTCTCAGCATAAAGGTAATCCAATTTAGAGACTTATCAAAGTACAGAAATTTGCATAAACAATACCTGTGCAATTCCACAATTAAAAGGTACCAGAACTACAGGCAAAATGTCACAGCACATGGGCACCAGATGCAGAGAAAATACATTTTCACTGTGAAAGAGGAAAGCTAGGCTGAAGTATTACTCTTCTTTTAGCTCTATAACGAACAAGTTTACAGCAGCACTGGTAGGACTGACATTACAGCACTGTCATGTGAGATTTTTTATTATTAACTCAGCTTCCCAGCACTGAAAGTTTGGAGAATAGATTTAATCTTCTCCCACTCTTTCAGACTAACAGTTCTAAGAAGGAAACTCTGTTTGGCATTCCAGCAAAACAACCAGATCTCACTGTACCACAAGGGAATTCCTAACCTATCCAGCAGGGTTTCACTCCTGGACGGGAGACTGAACAGCACTTACCTTTTTGAATCTAAATCTTACAGACTATGCCCTTAGAATGCTGCCTGCATTTTGGAAAAGTATTAGAGCATTCACTATTTGAAATCAACATAAGCCTCCACCGCTTTTACATTTTTTGGTAGAAAATAATAGGCACGGCTTTAATTTAGGAGCATCAAACTTTTAAGTGACCCCTGTAACAGGAGAAATGACACCCCGACAGAGGTCAGTACATAAGATAAAACACAACAGACTTGCACGTTCTTCAACACAGCCTTGAATAATTCAGTTTTATTGCTTTGTCACAAACAGTTGTATAAAAAAAAAATTGAAAGGGCTTACTTGAAACAGTCATCGCAAGCAATATTCCCCGTGGTCTCCTTTATAGTGCGCTCGGAAACAAAGGCTGGATATTCAGTATCACAGGGCTCTAGGGTTTGTTTCAACCTCTGCGCTATAGGCACAGGAAAAAACATCTTGATGTTAACATGAGAAGAACAGCACACAAAATTGTGAACAACATGAGATGCTGTACTACAGAGCTCACAGAGAATGGAAATGTTACTCAGCTTCTGCCACCCTGTGAGATTTCCTAGGCAGTGCATAACACTATTTTTTCAATTAAATTAAAAAAAAAAAAGTTTATCCATGGAATGTAATTTTGCAAGACATCACTGTTAAAGTAGTTATTAATGGTTTAGCCATTGCCAACCTACTTTGCATTTATGCACAAGTTTTTTAATTCTTTCTGTGTAGATTCAAGCTGGATTTACTGCCATTTTTATCTCAGTGGTGCTGTGCATCACTAACCTTTATTCATGGGAGTTTACATTTATTTGATATGTAAATTGTGGTATATTTTACTGAAGCCAAAACATCTATTTTATATTATTAGCTTGGGAATCTTTGGAGGGTTTCATCAGTTAAAATATCTCCGGGGGTGAGAGAGGCAGAAGAGTTACTTTACCCAACAGCAATGCTCGTTATCTGCTTCCCAAAATAGTCATAATTAAGGCTCCATAACACCTTTAATCTGAAGTCTTTGCAATGCAAGGAAAAAGAGTCACTATTTTCATTTTACAGATTGGGAAACTGAGGTACCAGGAAGCAGTGGGGCTGGTTCAAGGTCAAACTACAGAACAGCAGCTCTTCTGACTCTCACACTGAAGCATCTGTCACACAATGTCTCTCCCTCATTCCCTTTCTTGTTCCTCCCCACCCCTTCATTGTTCCTTCACACAGAGATATACTTTGCACATCAGCACAAATGTTAACCCTATCTTAAACTAATTGCTAAGTGAGAAAACAAGATGAGGTATGACAAAAATAGTTTACACTGAACAGGCTCCTGGGCTCGACAGACCTTCCCCTGGAGATGATCTGTTTCAGAGTGAGTGGTGCATCCACTGAGCAGTTCCAGGGGAGCGACCACATCTGCATCTCCAATCACACACCAGGGCATGCATTTCTGAACTGCTCACAGTTTTTGTATATAATAATAAAAAAATATTCTACCAAATGCACAGATCTCAAAGGAGGCACTAAAGCTGGTCAGAAAAGTTTTGTTATTTCTGATGTTTTCACTAGGGTTGTGACACATTTAATCATGCAGTATTTTTTAGGAAATTGTCTGACTAGTTCTACTGCACCTCTTCCCTTTCTCTTCTGTTCTCCTTATCTGTTGTCAAGAATGACTGGAATTTATCACCTGAGTTTTGAGTCTACCCTCACTTGTATCAACATATGGTTTGTGTAACAGAGAGTGACAAAGGTTCATTGGTCTCAGATTCCCTGCACCTCACTAGAGTCGAGAAGATGATGGGATTGTCCAAGGTTTAGGGTTTCTTCTCTCTCATTTACTAAATGTGACTGAGATTACAAGACCTTGGGGAGAAGTATTTTCCATAGTAGCTTTTGGCAAATGGGCAGGTGTGTGTGGACCCTCCAGCATCTTCATAGTATGTCGTATTCTATTAATGTCACAAATTGAGTGGGAAGCAATTTCTCTATTGGGGGAACTGATTTCTTTTTTTCTTCTGAGCTTTTAAAATTATTTTTAAGAAAAAGATAAATGTGCAAGTTTATTAATTTTAATTTCATTAAGTGCAGTCATAAATATTACAACTCCTAGTGGTAACACAGCACCTACAGAAGAACATACATAAGCATGTGTTTTTCTTTCCTGCTGTCTTGTCAAATATCTTCTGCTTTTCCTTCCAAAAATATGCTGGTTCCAAACTACCATCCCTTGCTACCTACCCGAATATGAGCTGGACAAGCACTACCATAAAATTATGACATTCCAATGAATGTGATGAGGGGGTATTTCCAATGCTCTTAACTCATCAAAGAAATGGAGCAAGTGACTTGTGCGATTAAAACTTGACTGTCAACTAAAACATGAATGGAAATTCCTCAATAATACTGGTCCATCGAAGTGCTGCACTGATAATTTTAAGTAAAGGAAGTTTGTAAGTTATTATTGCCTCTTCTGTAGTTAGTGCACTCTTAAAATACAAATCAGACACTCATTTTCATGAGCTGAAGAGGGATGCTCTGGAAGATATTTTATCTAACATACCATGCAAGTGCCACGTTTCACGTCAGGATGTTTCACGTCAGAATATATTAAGGCATATTTGTACAGTACACTTGAAAAAAAATTATTTATTTCCTGCTCTGGCTGCTTTGGCTGCTCTGCAGACACCAGGGACTGGGACTGGCACAGCTGCCATTCCTCAAGGAACAGTTTTGCATTTTGTGGGTCTAGCACAGCAAACCTGACTGTCCTTCACAGCCTCAGTGCTGCAGATGGTTCTCTTCATGCTTAGGGAAATCACCGGACAGTTGGTCTTGGTTTTTAGGGGCCTGGCTGATACCTTAGCTTCAGACAGGACATTATTTTGGCATAAAGACAGCCTGGTATCCAGGCAATGCAAATATCAAATGAAGCCTAAAGCAGCAATTTTATCCCCTGCTCTGCTAAGAAATATGCAAATATGAAGCTGAAAGTCAAATATGAAGAATTCAGGTAAATCCTTACACCAGCCAATGGCACACAGCACAATTTGCCTATTAAATTGTCACTTGAAGAGCACTGCTCTTGTAAAGTGGCCCTTTACTTTTGAGCAGCACTTCTGGAAATGCCATAAAAAGTCTGCTAAAATATAAACAGACAACTTACACTGAAAACTTCCTATTCTTAGTGGAACTATTAAAAATTTCCATTATTTCAAAGAAGCTTCTGCATTTTAAAAAATTATTTTGAGTAAATTGAATTGTAATTCATTTAAGTGTCTCTTTTGAATGGAATGATAAACAAATAGTTTTAATCAGCCTTGCTTAGCATAAAATCTACTCTCTTAAGCTTTAAAAATTATTTTTGTATGAAATAATGTCGAGATGGTCATATTTCTGTACACTTTTCTTGAAATGGCATTTTCCAGCACAATAATCCCACTACATTTTAGAGCAAAATGTAGGGAAAAAAAAGGTTGTAAACCAGAAAAAGGTCAGTGCAATTGCTTTATTCACAACGATTGTTTTGGAATGAAGGGAAAAGTTTTTAAAAACACATTTAATTTTTATCTACCATTTTAACTTTTCTGTTACAGTAGTGTACTGTGTTCCTAGAGTGCACACAAGCACTTTGTGGTTATTCATAAAATATCTTAATTCTCTTGTGTTTTAGGAAACAATAACAAAGAAGAGGATACTGGCATGGGAGGAAAACTATTATCAGATGTTTATTATTTAATCTAAAACAGTGTACACACATCTGAATTTCCAAAGTCCAATTTACTCTACACATTTCTGTCATTATGCCGGGAAAAAATTACACTTACCTTTGGCTGTTAGATCAGAGTGCCACCAGCTGCATAGATTAAATTCCACAAGGAACCTAGAGAAATTATTAGAGTTTTCATATTACCCCACAGAATGTTTTCAAAACACTAAGCTGGCAGTACCTTGATAACATTAATCCTATTTTAAATAAAAGTTAACACAGAACTGAAATTCAAGTTACTGGCATAATTCTGGGATTAGCAACTACTGTTTTTTTACTATTTTTACTGTTCCTTTTTTTTTTTTTAATTCTGAAAACTTATTCTGAAATTAACCCCATCAATAAATCATAGATTTGCCTGTTTTTAATTTAAAATATTGATTGTACGTGAAATTTCCATTAAAATTCTCAAAACATGACTCTAGTAAAATGCCATGGGGTTATAACTGTCCTGGCTACAATACAGGAGTACACATAAAATACTTTTAAGAGCCAAAAAGATTAACCACTGTCTAATCAACTCTAAATTGTAAAGAACATATTTTCCCACTAAAATATATCATGATTTACTTGGAAGAATGGACTGAAAAGTGTCAGTCAATCAGTTGTTGTAAGAGTAAAGAATGTGAAACCAACATCCAGCTCACCACGGGCCCATGAATCTACAATACTTATAAACATAGAAGGTTTCTTGACATTTTCAAACCTGTTACACGTAGTATCAATCTCATTTTAACACAATTTCTTTCCCTTATATTCACTTTGAAGGCTGCATTTCAGATCAATCTCTGCCCTCTGGCAGTAGCCATTCAGTTAATTCTCCTTAACTCTTATTCTGAAGTTTGAAAAAAGCTCATACAATTCACAATTAAACAAAATGACTGCAAGAAAAAAATCAGTTCTATGTCAGTAAAGATAAAGTTCACTCAAATCTGCAAGATCTGTTTCAGATAAGAACAATAATAAATCATACAGCTTAATAACACGACACATTTTAAGGCTTCCTCTTTTCCATATGATATTGTTATTTCTTAGGCATTTTCTCTTAAAGATAATGATCATTATGAATTAATGGAGAATTTTAGAAGAATTAATGGAGATAGAAAAATTCAGCAACATCCAAGTGCACCTTCTCTGGCACTGTAAAGGGTCCATCTCACAGAATTTTATGAAGTGACAAACAATACAGTGAGTCAGCGTAACAAGTTTCTCTTCTGACAGCAGCCCACCCAGGCAGCATCACAAACAGGCAGTCATGTATCTAAAATTTAACAGTAACCATGAAAAGAAATTTGGGCTGTATATTGTGATTTGCTAAAGAAAGACATGCAGATATAAGTGAAGACCATGAATAATGCAATATAAGTGGAACTGCATTTATTAAGACAACATTTTCTCAGATTTTAAAAATGCAAAAGTGGAAAAAAAAAATTGACAAATATGACTATATTTAAAATCACGTAATAAAAGTAGCACAATGCAGGCAAAATGCAAAAGGTACAAATTTTAATATTCAAAAGTACAAATATTCAGTAACTTATAGAAATATTCTTTAAGTTCTTGATAAAATCTACTTACAAGACAAGTTCAGTCATAATCCACTTTACTGCAGCAAAGAAGGCATTATAAGGCTGAAGAGAAGCAACTCATTTAATGAAAAGGTAAAACATGCAGCATTTATATCTTAACTGAATTCTTCATGTGTAAACAATACTATGGATATTCAAATGCATGGGGAGCATAAGAAACCCCTTTTTTATGAAAAAGAAATATTATTATTCTGATTATTAAAGTGTATAGTAATGAAATTTCCTTTTTATCATACTTGGTCATATACACAGATTATCAGTGGGAAAAGGAAAGTTTTTGCAAGTGATTCTTAAATCTTTAACCTCTAGGGGTTCCTATTTCCCAGGCTATTGCTGGAGGAGCAGCTCGGGTAGATAATAAGAGATTTTCTTGGGCTGTAATTCACAGGCTTGCCTCTCTGTAATGCAAATCTCTATTCATTACCTCAGTCTCATTAGGCTCAGAAAAGCTTCTGAAGTCTGAATTTACCTAAATGTTTATTTGTGTCATTTGACAGTCCAGTTCTAAGCACTTTAAGTACTTATTTCCCTCCTCCCTCTGTTTTTCTGGATCATAACAAATATAGCAAATCCTTTGAAAATCCTCTCTTTACAGTATTTCTAATACATTCTGAATATTTCATTTTTGAAAAGACTATTAATAGGATTAATCTTTCATAAAAGAAAGTCAGGCAGAAAAGTCAGTTTCCAGAAATATGGAATTTCTCCTCATCTCCCTCATCTTTGTTAGGGTGTCCTGGTTGCATAAAATTCTGCAGAGTCTTTTAGATACAAACAGAGTATTTTAACACACAGAGAAGTCATAATGACAGGACTCCTCAGATATCTCAAATCATGCTTAACCACCCCAAATCAGCACTCACTGAAGCAGTGCCATTTGGCAGAGCAATAACAGGACATTTAAAATTTTCAGGGGCCACAGAGAAAGTTTCTGTGCAGGGCTGAGGACTCACAGACCCAAAGAACTCAGTCAGTGCCATGGAAGGCTGAAATCACAACCCAGCAGAATGCACAATGTCTGAGACAGGAAAGATTTTCACCTGTGAAGGTTATAGGAAAAGAGAAAGAGCTACAAGACTTTCCCAGAGAGGAAAGAAAATGTCAGCCCTGTAGGACATCTTATTTATTTTCATTCCAAATCAGAAAACCTGAAATTTCATGCCCAAGTAATTAAACTTGCTGTATACTTTTATTTTCATAATGCCAAATTTAGTGTAAAACAATGTATTTGTTTTTACTTATGAAGAATACCTGTTTAGTGTAAAATATACTATTTGTTTAAGTAACTATTTTAATACTAGAACTCAATTAAAATTTAAAAACCGAATGTACCAGAAAAAGATTCATTAATGCATACAGAAAATGAAAAAATATTTTGTTTTGTAATTCTAGTGGAAAAAACATGTCCTTACATTGATATAAATGCACTGTCATGAAATGTGATTTCACTCGAGAGCCTTTTCCACTCACAGATGGTTCCTTCAAAAACTGCAGCAAAAGTTGCTGGAGTTTTATCTCTCCACATATTTAAACCACCACTGAGAGCCCAAAGAATTTGGTTCTGTGACTCCATGGCACTGCTATATTTGCAACAAAGTGGTTCTGTGGAGAATCATGTAGGTCTTGAACCAATTAAAACAAAAAAATGCTAAATAACAAAATATCTGGATAGCTTTTAAGAAGCAATACTATTCTGATAAAGAAATGGACAAGGTGATCGTTAAGTCCAGTCCATCCCTAATTTATCATCTTACTCCCAGTCTAAAAGGCTGGGATAGAGTCTCTAATGCCTCTTCTCCACTTCTGTGCTGTTCAGAATAGGAACTTTTAGGGAGTTTCCATCTTGTCCCTGTCTCTATTCCTGTCTTTATAAAACCATAATTCTCAAAAGGAAGGATAAACATTTGTGAGCAAACCTTTTGCTTAAGTAGAAATTACACTGAATACTGCCTTATAACCTGATATGTAAAAAACTGGGCACAAAAACAAGAAAAATGAGGAATTAGGGCTACACCTGTCTTTAAGACAAGTTGTCTTTATTAATAGTCATGGCTGATTGGAGTGATTGAGTCAACAGGCAAATAATAAAATAACCTAAAACTCTGTTCATCTTTCATACTGAGGATCACCAAAACTCACTTGAGATTTAAAGACATTGACTATTTTTAAATAAAAAAGTCTCTGATACGTCTTAGTGGATCCCACAACAGATGTGGGTTTTTTCTCCTGGACAAAATTTGTAATTAAAAAAAAAAATCTTTTGGATTAGAGCCCACTTTTTAAGGCATAATGCTTCAGCTCTACATGCTGAGTGCTTAAGGCAAACTGAACTGAAGCCTTTGGATAAAAGATTTTTGTTAAGAGTTGTAATATATTTTAAGATTTTCCATGCAAATGTGCTTCACAGCATCCTGTTCTATTTCACTAATACTTTAGGTCTCATTGCAGTCTAGTATTTATGATGTCAAGATAGTATTTTTTTTAGGTTTAGACTTTAATGGATAACAAACTGATAAAAGCCATAAGTCCAGATATTTGATAAACAGAGTCATGCAAATATGTAAATGAAAACATCCCCAAATGTACAAAATTATCGAAGGGTGAATTGTTTTGGTTTTTTTCCTAGTTAGATCTGCATTTTTCTAGTTAGATGTGCATTTAAAAATATTACCAGGAAATTTTTCCAGACTGGCAAAACTGCCGGTGTTTTGCTGCTGTTACCTTTACATAAGAATTTTTCCAAGCTATTACTGCCATCTATTTGTGAAAAGAGTTGCTTTTTAATATGCAAAACCTCTATCTAACACCTGATCAGTTCTGATAGATTATTACAGCAATCAGTAAAACGGATGCATGGTTATAAAGTATCCTTGGGGTTATTACCCCGATAAAGGATTTAGCAACAAGGAAGTGTTGCCCGGGCAAAACCCAGATTGTCTCTAATCAGCCCTTGCAGAGGGATGGGGTTTGTATTCAAATTGCAACACAAGAGTTTAAATGCATTGAAATCCCACTTTAAAAGACATGTTTAAATATTAAGAAAATGAAAATATTAAAATCACTGACTTGCATGCCTCATCAACGAACCATTCCTTTCATATAAAAAAACCTCAACTTTTAATTTGAATTCCATGTTTATGTATAGAAAAGGCATATGTGATTCTAGTCCCCCAGACAAAACACAGTCTAGTGCCAAATTTACAAATTCCTAAGAAGGCAGATCCATACAGTGCAAAGAACATTCTGACAGAATCTCAGAATTGGTGGCCCAGCATTAAAATGTTTGAACTCGAAAAAACCTAACACTTTGCATTAGTTTATAATGAACCACCCTTTGAGGAGCTGTAAGCATTCCAAATCAAAATAACAAGCTTACAATGGCCATGAGGTATTTGCAACAATTTTCTTTGATGATTGCATGGAAAGATGCTCATAAAATGTGCTGTACTTACGTCCAGTAAGCTATGGGCACTGTCGCTACTCTCTTTGTTTGTCCTACACATGGCCTGGTAGTCATAAAGTGTAATTCTACAGGGAAGAACAGAAAACTGCTTGACTAAAAGAAGAAAACACAGTGGGATAAAAGTGATGATATGGAACAGCCTGCTCACAAAGTGGACAGGAAAATAAAAATTGTAACAGCAGGGGGGAAAAGAGGGAATGAGATCATTAAAATACAGGTTACAAAAAAGAGCGTAAGAAATGCTGTGAAAACTTTGTAGGGATTTTGGCAAACTACAGAACAAAGCAAAAGCATAACTGGGAGGTACCAGGGAAGATACACAGAGAGTGTAACACACAATGGCATAAACAATGTGAGGAGGAGGAGGAGAATACACATCCAACACAATGCTTAAACAATTGGTTCTGGACTAAGATCAGCACATTTAGCCCCGGAAAGTGAAAGAGCCTATGCATTTGAGAGGCTTCTCACAACAGACCACTCAAACTTCAATAAAAGCGGAAACACACTTCTACAGTCCCAGCATCTCAGTGCACAATGATTTGTAACATGGCCTTGCTTCTGAAGGAGAGAGAGGTGGAGTTTCAGTGCATTGACAGTGCAGATATTTGAAGCAGGATGGGTTTACCTTTGCTTCTTTTTATGAAGGCAAAATATTCCAGGTACCTGCTGTAATCAACTTATGCTAGAAGCCTCCTCAGATGCATAGCAAACAGGGAAATTTACTTATGCTTGCAATCTTACTCATCATTGAAACACTTCAGAGATCTAAATGTAAAATCCAGAACTCAGAGCTAGTACATGGAATTATTGTGATTATTTCTCTAAATCTGTCTGTCCATAGAACAATCAATTAACTTTACGCATCCACATAAGCAAAACATTTAAAATCTCTAGCAGATGTAAAGAGTCTTTAGCTGATAATTTGCAACAAGCGTAAATATATAAAACTCCCTATTGCTATTTGAACATTTCCATTTGACTTCTGCATCAACAGAGGGACAAAGGAACACAACTGAACAGAGATGGTTAATAGAGGTATGAGATGGGACTTCAATGTTTTGCAATGTGTGCCTTGCTTCCAAGTGAAGAGGAAAGGAGAGCACACAAATTCAGCTACAGAAAGGATGTCCCAGAAGCTGCCAAAACCAGGTCATGAAATGCATTCAGCATCACCATGAGGCATTCTGCACTGCATGCCATGAAACCTTGCAACCTGTACCAATAAAACGTTGTATTCCATTGTGGTAGAAACTATTTTTTTTTAATCTAATTTTGTGACAGCAATCATCACTGAAATCTTCTTTGTTATATCTATATTTTCTTTCTGGCTTACAGGCAAAATCTCTAATATATTGGATCTCGCAGCTTCAACTAAACATTTAGCACATGGTCATACTGCTTACATTATTATTTTTCCCTTATGTTGAGAATAGAAATGCCTAGGAAGCCATTGTTTTGTGGACTGGCAGAGAGAGGCACATGGGAGACAAACGCATAACTAGAGACCTAAACATGGTGTGAGTTGAACACTGACCATCCTTGGCAGAATCCCGCCCACAGCCAGATCCGCGCACCCAGATCTGCCAAGACAAACAGAGCAGTACATGGTGTAAGCTGTGCTGCCTCTGTGGCATGCAGTAATGCACCACTTCCCCTAGCTTTTCCCTTCCTTTTTTTTTTAATCCTTTAACCATGGTCAGAATCCAGCCTCTAGACAGGAATTTCTAGAGCTCAGCCTTTCCAGCCCTGGTTGGCTCAAGTATTTTATTCCTCGGGATCCAAGCACAGCGTTGTTGTGTGTGCACTTGGACCACCCAGTGATGGAGGCAAGAGATAAACGCATAGACAAGGGCAGTTTACAGATGTTAACGTGCTCTCTGCAGAGCATCAAGAAATTCTATATGGATGAAAGAGTCCCATCCTGCTTCATTTAATATCTAGTCTTAGAAGTAGAATACACTGTACATATTAATTGTAGATATTTTTTCAATATATTGATTAACTTTGGTGACTGTTTCATGTTTGAAAGTGTAATCAATGTCTCAGTTTTCAGTTTCATACAGCAGAACTTCCTGGTCAGTCAGAGGACTTCATTATTCTGCTAAGCAGTGGAAATCAAATACTATTATAATATTATTATATATGTACACTAGTATGTATATGTGCATTCTATATACTATCCTATACTATACATAGAATATATATATTATTGTGATGTCATGTGAAAGATCTATTATAATTTGAACTCAATTTTTAATATTGATAAAAGCCTTTCCCCCCCTCAGTATCTGTACTTGAATTACATTTCTTATGTAATTATTGCATTATGATCAATTCAGTCATTTCTTTAAATGCTCAAAGCTAAAAATGCATTAAAATAGTGAAGTATGTACTCACATAAATATTCAGAAATATAATTAATATTGCACCCAACATGCTAGGTTATATTTTTTGTAGATTGTCTTATTTTATTGTAGGGAGTATACAGCAACCTAAGATTGCATTATGATTAAGAGAAAGAAAACCAATAAATAAAAGTAGTGAAAACCCCCTTCATTTAACAGGGAAAAAAATACTAAATTTTAGAGTGATGGCAGGAGGGAAGAGTTTTAATAAACAACCTCAAAATCATATGAAACACTACAGAACTGTTATTCGGAAAGGCTTGATATCATCTGTGGGTCGTATTGGTTTTAGTTAGATGAGTTTGGTTTGAGTAAATATAATTGAATCTTCCAGTGTGAAGATTCTGGCTCAGGAAAAAATGACAAATCAGTTAGTGTACCAGGTTAAAAAAAAAGAAAAAGAAAAAACATAAGGAGCAAATCCTTAGAAAGGTACACAGACAGATTTCTGAACAAAAGTCTGGAATGAGTTTTGGGTTTAGAACAATGTATTGCCATTTCAGTAACTTTCAAAGGGGGCAGTTCAACACCTAGCTCAAAGTTTCTAGAGAGATTCAACTATGAATGAAACAACTATAGTACAGGATGTACAAAATATATCTGTGAAAACATTACTGCAAAACTATCTTAAAAGATCTGATTGTTTTGTCCTAAAAACAAGTGGGAATTTTGTAACAAGCTTCAATGATCAGCGGATGAAGCTGATAACCACATTGAAATCTGAACACTGCAACATACTGAACCAATTCTTGATTCTCTGTCACTATGAATGGTATTATATGGGTTCCAAGGCATTCACAATTTCAAATCCAGTCGTTTTGGTTTTATTCTTATAAATGTAGTAGGAAAGCAAAAGCCTTCCAGCCCTATTCCTTATAAAATGTACTAGAGCCTTTGTAGTCAAAGAAGTTGGCTAACACACTGTAGTGTTTCTGTGCTCAGGTGTCATTTCCAGAGTGTTGTTTTATTGCTAAAGTCTTTCTGAGATTTTAGAAAACAGGCTTTCTTCTCACTCAGAAAGACTTAACCCAGTGTTGCAGAGGAAAGGCTTCCAGATCACCGTTTCTGAAGTGATTCTATTTCAGCCTTAAGTAACTGTTTGCAGCTGACTGTGTCCTGACCAGCTGATCATAGTCAGAGACAAAAATTCCTAAGCCTATCTAGGTGCCCAAATCCATGCTCTGTATCACAGCACCTCCCAGGGGAGCTTTGCTCTTGCTGCAGATGCCATTCCTGAGACTTTCTGTCACCACCACACTGTCACCTTCCACTCCTGAAGTCCACAGAGCAATAGTGCTCAGCATCAGCTGTAGGACAAACGCTATGAGCAACCACCTTAAACTGATGGAAAACAACTTAGCACAACCAAAATGTGCATTGTCAGTTTATGTAACTTCTGGGGCTAAACACATCTTAGTGAAAACCATTTTATTGTCAATTTCCTGATACAGTAAATTCCACTCTCCTACTTTGCAATGTACTTACAATTGAGTATGAATGTGGTTCAAGAAAATTAAACTTCCAAGACCTACCAGAAGCACAGGATACATTGGCAGATATACTCTACTGCTTCCAGCCAGGTTTTCATCACAGCCATGGATTTCTACTTGGTAGTATAAAATACCACCACTGACAACTGTAGCAGCTGAGAGGTCTTCAACGCATAAAATTTCAAAAGTTTTGTCACCAGTTCAAGATCTGGTGGTTTTCAAATAATGTGTAGGAATAATAAGCTTTTTACCATGGAAGTAAACATCAAGTCTACAGGAAAAGAAATGCTCTAAAGAGCTGAGCGAAGGAAGCCAATGATGCAGAAGTCCTAATTATTGACACTATGCTTTATTCAGTAGTCTGTGGAAAAGCTAGTGGTGACTACAGCTCGCTTGGGGTGGAAAGATGTTCACTAACTCAGACATAAGCTGTGCAGCCTGTCTGGCATTCTCACAAGGAGAGGAAAGAGGGACAGTGTTGAATGGTGTGAAGAGAAAACCAGTTTCTAAGTCTAGAGAGGTTCCTGTGGGGAGGTAGCAGGACACTGTGAGAAACCCCAGCCTGTTGCTGCTCTGGCTCTCACACCTGCACTGACAGACAGATTATTAGTGTCCAGAAGCTGCCAGGATAATACCTTTCACCAAAATCAATGGAAAGAATAAAAATAAATTACAGCATTTTGACAAAACAAACTTGCCATCACATATCTTTGTTTTTATTGCTCAGCTACTCCCAATAGCCAAGGCTCTCAAGGAATAACATGTATAAAAACTACAACTCAACCTGTAATTACAGAATATGGAATGAGAACTCATTTATGTTGCGCATATGCCTGTGTTTCTCCTTAAGAGTATAAACTGATTCTCTGTATGACTGCTCTGCATTAAAGGTAATATTTACAGAGACATTAAGTCAAGCAATGCCTAAAACTCAGATTTAAGATATTAATTTTCAATATCATACAAATAAAACAGGAGCAGAAAACATACCCCACAGCAATGTGGGAGTTTCAGTGTGTAGGTACCAGATGCACATTTAGTAAATGCCAAAAATATCCCAAAAACTTGTTGGTAATGATAATTTGTCCAATAACTGCAATTTGGAATGTTCTTTCAGTCTATCACTGACCTTGTCCAAAGCATACATGTACAATTTGCCCAACTAATACGCAGCCAAGTCCATGACTGTAAAAATCCACATGAAAATGAACACAAATTTTAAATGTAAGTGTCCATTTAGCACAAAAAAAATTTAGGAATATCTTAATAAAATGTTTAAATAAGAAAGACTGGCCAAAATAGAAAAATATCCTTCATTTGGAGTCTGTGCTGCCTCAGTGAAAACTGTGTCCTGTTGTTGAGCAAGTTACTGTTCTCATGATTTGGCTTTAAGAATTTATTAAACTACTTGCTAGGAGAAGAACAAAATTCTGAATTTCTTTTATACACATAACCTGGGAGCAAAACACTTGCTAGGTTTTGCTTATAAAGCACACCTAGACAGAGAGATGAAAGTCTGCCTCTGTGTGCATGGGGAGAGCGCAGGTGAAGGATCTGCACTACAAGAAAATGAGAAACAAGAGAAACTCTCAGAGCAACAAGAACTTGATAGAGTAACCTCAGCACCTGGGAAAGCTGCATTTCTGGGGTCTGCCACTTCAGTCATACATCCTGACAACATGATCAAATACCAATATTGCCAAATACCAAAATTACAAAATTACTAAATACCAATGCATAGACTCTTCTATGCAAGAGGGTGCCTGGTGGAAAGAGAACGGTAAGAGGAAATGATGCTGCTTCCATATTTGTGATATAGAATTGCTTAGTTTTCCTCCTCCTGGAAAGGGTGAAAGTGTTTTGAAGTCAAGAGATGTTTCATTTTCTCTTACGGATTTATTATGTTTATTTCTTTAGGGATCTCATTGCTTTGATGGCCCTTAATTTTCCTGATGTTAGTGTTGGCTTTTTAGATTTTCATGGTTAGGGCTGTTGATTTTTTTTCGCTGTTTTTATATAAACGAAGTGCAGAGAAAACCATAAAGAAACTTTTCTAAGTTATGTGAAGCAGATACTTTTCCATAAGCACATCCTAATTTATTTAATAATGCATTTAAATCATATTTAAATTATTTAACTGTGTGCAACACTTAAGGTATAAGATAAATATAATTTTGCTAAATGAAATCATAGAGCATGTCACGTTGCTGTGCAGGCACTGATATAATTTTTCTCCCTAATTATAAACCCCATAAACTAAGAAAATATACATACATACATATGCACACATTATTCAAAAGAAGTACTGAGTTTAAAGAAATTGAGGAGGGAAGGAGGTATTTAAGTTCACTTTAAAAAATAAACAGCGAACACAAAAATTGAATTTCATCCTGCTGCAGGTTGAAAGGAATATAGTCAGCAGCAAACAACCCCCTTTTCTTTAGCACTTCCATCTCAATCCTACAAAGCACTTCTATATCACTCCAAATTTGCAGTAGTTGGGAGAACAGACAAAGAGTTATTTCATTCCTTTTGTGGATGCAGAGCCTGGAAGCTGGCAGGAATCGTGAGGTGGGAGCACATATTGGCACTGCCACTCGGATCGTTGGAAGAGGGGACTCCCATCCCCACTGGAGTTGCCAGCAAACTCTTCTGCAGGGAAGATCAGGCACCGTCTAAACTCACCAAAAAGGGAGCATGACCAGCTCAAACAGGGTAGGGTTATAAAATTCACCTGCTGGACAGCATATGCCATGTAAGAAGCAAATTGCAAGAGAGGATGGCTCTGGGTATTATCAGAATGGAATGCAATGAACAGATCTCGCCCTCTGCTCTGTCTCCAAGGTAAGAGCAGCGATGTCAAGTGTAATGTATGCAATGCCCACACTCTGCTCTCAGGGAAATGCTACTGGTGACAGACCCCACCACTGCAGCAAGCACTGTTTTTCTTTTCTTCTTATTTCAGATAAATAAATTTTGGAAAAGCAAAACACAACCCCCACCCAGACAAATCAATAATCTTAAAAATACTGTAAATGCATCTGACTATTTTTCATGAGAACCAGCAAAGATTTCCTCTTCATACTGTTGGAATAATTTATTTAAAGGCCTCATCTAACACAGCTCAAAGATAGGTTTTTTTGCTGCTGCTATCTGCTGTACAGGAAGTTTCTCAGTTGCAATTACTCAACTTTGATCCTCTCCCATCTTTAACTGATTTGCAATGGTCAGTTTATCATGGTTGAATAATTGATTCGTTGTGTTTACACTTTCCTTAGTACGCAGCTCAGTTGCACTGAGCTTGTGGCTTCATTATCTCTAATAATGAAGTCCAAGACCAGCAAAATCCTAACCAGTGGTCCACTCCAAAGAGCCACCCACTGCATTTTAGACGGAATTCTCAAGCTATGCCTGTTTTCTCAATGGTGGTGCCCACCACTGCCAATCACTGAGTAGATGTTCTGTTTGAAATGCTTTGCTGGGCAGGACAAAACAAATTGGGACAAGATAAAACATTGTATCTTTGTTTTGACTGTGTTGATCTTTGGATTAAACGAAATGCTTCATCTCTTCTATAAGCAGATCCTTTCATTGCCAAACCCAGTCTATAAACAGGTTCCTTCCTGTTTAATTCACTTCCTTCTACTGCATACGTTAAAAATGTGGTGCTAAATGCAAAAAAGTTGCCGCCTTCAGAAAACTAGGATTGGGGATGATTCCATGAGTGCTAGATCTTTACATTTCAGGTCAGTCATTTACTGGGAGCGGTACTCAGCCATCATGCACAGAGGCAGCACTGAAAGCTTTCTGCCTTTAAGGGAGCTGATTTACCAAGCAAGCCCCCAAACCACCTGTTCAGAGAGCCTCTGTACACACCCTCACAGGTAATAAATAAACCCAATGACTGATGGAGTCAGTAATATGTCTTTTTATTCATACTAGAAATGCACATAAAAATAAAAAGCAAAAGTGTAAAATATATTATCAGCACTTTTCTTGTGTTGTAGGTAGACAAAGAGGTACAGAACAGTTCTTAGACCACATGAAAGCCATGAAGACTCCAGTGGGGAGTTACAGATTAAAGGGAAAAGGTTTTTCTTAATTCCCCAGATTGCATAATTTATTTCAAAGGACAACACATAAAATCACTGTTAGTTTTTAACATCATCGTGATAAGTAAGACCAGGTCAGTAGTCACAGCCATGTTCAAAGATAAATTAGCATGTGTATGGAGATGGATTACTGGGAGAACACACTTTCCCTTCAACAGCAGGGCGTTCTGCACTGTCTAGCTCGAGCAATCTCAAACTTTTTACAGGTCAAAATGAAAAGGTGGCATCGATGTTTTGCTTTAGAGCTGTTTAAAACTTCTCAGTAGTGGATATGGCCCAATCCCTTCTCCACCTGAGACCAGTGGGAAGGGGAAAGGGACTCAGTTTTAGCATTGTAATCAAATAAACCATTCTTTTAATAAGAAACTCACGGCAGGCTGACTCCAATACTGCCAATATTTGCTGAGCATGGATCCAAGTTACACTCAGACTGTACAGAAAAGAGGCATAGATGAGAATCCAGCCGCACCGTCAGTCTTGGCTTTCTTTTACACAACTTTAATTTTTTTGTTAAAATATTTTAAAGAGATAAAATGTTAATTCTTACCTCTTAAAAGAGCCCATTGTTAATAACTTGTTCATTACAGCCCCTTCAACCTCTCCAAAAAAGTAACCAGTCTGTAAGGGAAAAATGCAAGGAATTACCAAAAGATAATGCAAAACAACACTGGACGCAATTTAAACTGGCATATTCTAGGATCTGATAAGTGGCTTTGACAGTTACATAGACAGGTTTTCAGGACTGCTGCTACATAAAATCTGAAGAGGACTTCCCAGTCAGGGCAAGTTGTTGGGATTATATTATTACCCCAGAGCAGATGTGAGAGCTTAAACAATATATTGAGGTACCTTATATAACCTTATCTAATATCAGAAATAAAAGCCATCCAAACCTAAAGCTTGTAAAGAAAACACACTAATCTGATCACAAACTCTTGTGATTAAAATGTTTCTCAAAAAAGATATAAACAGGTTGTGAGAGGATTTCATAAACAGTCATTAAAAAGCGTTGTTTATAATTCCTGCATGACCTGTTTAAGGAGCTGGAACAGTACATTTCATCAATCCTATAAATTTTAACTCCATTCAGAGTCATTTCATACTTAAAACCACTCAGCCTGATGAATTACTCATTTTGTCCCTATTCAGTACTTGTGGACTAATAAAAATAAATCTCTGTTGAGGAAACAAACATTGCTGTTATGAATTTGGTCCATAGGATGGAAGTGGCTCTGTCATCTGCAGCCATTCATGTGACAGTGGAAAATCTTGCAAGTACAGCATTTTTCTACCTTAGGAAGACCTGTTTTATTTTAGATCCTCAACTCCCAGAAGGATTGGATATTTCTCTTCATTGTCTAAAGGGAGAAATCCCACGATTTATGAGGGGGAAAGGGCACTACACTCTCAAATTGCATGGATTCCATAGCTTTTGTATGAACTAAACCCCAATTCCATTACAAGGAACTTAGCTGACCTCAAGTATGCACCTGGGAGTTGGCAGGCAGAAAAGTTACAACCCTAGCTAAAAAAAGGCATTCCTCCACCTAAAAGGCAAGTATTGCCTTTTTTTCTTCTTTTTTTTTCCTTTCCTCAGGGGAATCTTGGAACATTTTCCAAAACATATGGGTATGTAAAGTCTCCTAGAAACACAAGGAACATGAATAAAAATACCAGCTTCAATAGCCGTGGCTGACTGATGAAGAAAGATTACCCTAACGATTGGAGAGGCAGGCAACGTCAAGAAATTCCAAACCATATATGCCTCATATAACCTTAGATAGTAATAAATCTGATTTATCAAGTTGTGCACCAGTCTTATGAAGACATTTCAGTGACAGTTCTCTCCACAAAAGCTCCCTTTGTAAATGCTAGTTCTCCCCCAACACAGTGACACCAGGTTATCATTATTTTTTTAATACATCAGGATTTAGCTGCAATTCAGAAGAATTACTTTTCCCCAAAAGTCTGATTCTTGGAGCAGTTCAGGTCATGTTTGGAAAGCTGATATAAAACAGTGCAGAAGCAACACCAGATAGGTCAGGAATTGATAAGGCATCATCCCACTTCCCTACCCCTCCTCCATTCACAATTGACTGTATACACACTACATATATGAAATACACATATACTGCTGTAATCTTATTATAGATTTATGTAAACATAGAGACTTCTCTGCTGTCCCTCTTAGACTTAGATTCATTTAACTAACAAAACAGGTCAGACCTCATTTCTAGCCTGGTTCTGGTGCAACAGTTGTCCAAACTATTCACAGGAATACGTAATGGCTTTTATCAGGGAACTACCAAAAGAAACATCTCTTCCTAATATTTATTGGCCATAGCCAGATATGAGCCAGCAAATCACTGACACAATTCACTGACACAAATCCCAGCTCTGCACCTGTAAATAGTAACAACAACAAAAGGGGAAATAATGAGACAAACATGTTTCTAGTATATCAAGATCATTCCATAATGAGTGTATTTCTTAGGTCATGCTAATCCTAACTAATTCAGCTGAGGGCTAAGTAGGAGTGTGGCTATTCCTATTCACAATCCCAGCACACAAAAACAATTCAACTTCACACAATTCTGGCACGACTGGGGCACCATCCCAGCAGTTCTCAGGCAACAGTTAGTGAGAGTGGTGATGGCTTCTTCATAAGGTTTGCAGGACTGAGCAAAACATTCTATGATTCTGTGATAATCTTATTTCGTGCCCTCTCCATTGTGATGCTGAATACTTAGTTTTAATCCTTCAATGACTGTAATCCCCTTCAGAAAACAAACTTCTCAGCCAACAGCTCTGTAAAATCTCATTATCTCTAGTCTGAATGTAAAAGCTCTGTGCTCTCCCCCCCTCCCTTCCCAACCTTTCTATGTGACAAAAATGGCACAGAGAATTTTTTTTTTCTTGGAGTAAAAACCTCTTACGGAAGACAGACACTTCTGTAGTGAGAAAATGTTCTCTTTAAGAGAACTTTTATGAGTTTAAGAACAGACACTGCTCCAATGGGAGACAGAAACTGAGCTCCTGTGACACAAAACTTACATTCTTTGTAGAAGGAATTTTTTTTTTTAATTTTATGTTACTAATTCCTTACCATTTTCAGATGGTGGCCTATTTAAAAAAAAATAATTTTAGATTAAGATATTACATGAGAAGACTCAAGAAAAATCTTACACTTACCTGTTGATAGTCCTCAGATACTAAAATAAATCCATTGTTATCTATTAGGTAACAGTTGATTGTCTGAAAAATAATAAAACACTATTTTAATTTTTGATTTTAGGATACAGCAATAAGTTAATTACATACTTTACTTCTAAGTCAATTCTAAAGGGGTAAAACCTTCAGGTTGTTATAGGGTTTTACATAAATTCTAAGTGAGTGTAGTCTTGACTTATGGGATATTATCCAATTTAATTTTTATGCTTTTTTTTCATGCAAAAGAAAACAAAGATGTGTACAGAATAGGAAGATAATTACTAAGATAATTACAAACAAACATTAAAAACAAGAGCCTGTGTTTTTATAATCCGTTCTTAAAAGTTTTCCTTATAACAAAGTTTGCAAAAGCACAGAACTTTGGTGTTCCTGATGGCTTCTCTTGTGTTTGGAGAAAAACATCAGCGCAATGTCATTACCCTAACGATGTATTAATGAAAACACAGTGTCAGCCTGCAGAACCAACAGGGGACCAGGTAATATTTTTTAATTTGTTCATTGGGGGATGGGACCAGAAACTTCTGTAAAAGAGGCCCCACAGGTCTCCTAAAGCTTTTCAAATTGTATTTTTAATTGGGAACTGGATTTAGAGGTAGGACTGTTGGCTTTTCATAGGTCAGACGTCTGAACTGTATAAAACAAGGTAAAGCCAAATCAGTGCTTCCCTCCACACACACATGCACCATTTTAACCTCACAGAATTACTTGCTACAGGCAAAGTTTTAATTACTGCACTTCAGAGTTTAAACATAAGGTTCAACTCAAACCCTGAAACCCTGATATAACTCAGTTTCTCCTCGGTATTGCCAAATACCTATCTCAGTGTTAAATCTTTATTGTGTTTCTATTGTTGGTCTAAATCAGTAAACATTTTTACCCTTGCATATTGAATTTTATATGACATTTGTGAACAAGGAAAAAATAAGCAGAATAGTTTTCAATATAGGAATCCTCCTGGCTTTGCTTTTAATTCGAAACCCTTCCTGCTGCAAATGGGCTGTACAGAAATACGACAAAAGATGCTTTCTGCTACGCTGCACATCCAGCAAAATCTCTGTGCTGTTTTAGGAGGAAAGCAGCCCCATGCAGTAGAAGCTGTGCAAGAGGCAAAAATGCAGTCTGATATTTCCAAAGGTGCTGAGATGTGCCTGATTCTCATTCTGGCCACATATTAGTACAGTTCTGTGGGGCCGAAGAAGAGGAGAGATTTGCACAAATGCTGGCTTGAAGTAGAGTTTTGTAAAAAAGCAAAAGCTGAAATCAGGCAAAAGTTCAGAATGCACATCATTCCCTAACGCAAATGCAGGATATTCATTCTAATAGGAGAACCCAAGCTACAAGCACCCCCAGTGACAGAAAACCTGTCAAAAAGGAAGTTGAAACAACTCATTTTCGACCTTTGATCTGCTAGAAAGCCCAAAGTTGGCAAATGCAACGTGCAAAGCTGATGATGCTGGCAAAGAACTGAGCAGAGCTGATGCACTCAGAAGAGGCAGCTCCTTAACCTCAATGGCGTGTGAAGGATGGAATTTCAGAAGGAGGCTCCAACAGCACAACACTGCTCTCCCCAAAGTCAACCAGAAACCTCCCACTGACTGGATGAGGAGAGCAACTAAGTCAACACAGAGATCTTTTGAGGATACATATTTGCAGTCCTCATGCATGAAAGATTAATCTAAAGATACTGCTTCAGAAACAATATTTCTCCGTAGTATAGAAAATAAATAGAAGAAGTCATGCTGGACAAGAGAAAGTGTAGGCTTAATTTCATAGTTTATGGCTTATGTGCTGTTGGGAAAATACTGGCTCGATTCAAGAATTAGTGGCCACATCTCAAATCTCTAAGATTTAGTCATTCACTAGCACGATTCAGAACTTTAAAATATACTAATTTTTTAGCACTGTTATTGGAAACAGGCATAATGCAATAAATGGAATCTATATATTTTTTGTGGAATGTGAAGATAAGAGGGTTTCTATTTCAATCCATTTCAGAAATATTAACAAGGAAAAAAAATATTCATTCAGGACCATTCATTCACCACTTGCCAGCAAGATAAATAACCTTCAGTATTCATCACTGTGTTAAAGAAACAGCTTGTAATTTATCTCCAGCACTGACAAAGGGCAGCAGGGTGCATTCACTCGTTATTAGCAAATCTCAAACAGATTTCTGATACAAGATTAATGCATGGGATAATAGCATTTGCATAGATCAGAGCTGTATAAAAGAGGTCTAATTCAAAATCTTGCACAGGTATTGGAAGTGAACTATGTTCACGTTTGCCCAAAGGTTCAAGTTCAGTGAATTTCAAATTTCAAGGGGAATGTTCCATAGGTGGAGAGTCCCTGAGCTTGTAAAACCGTAGGCATGAAGTCCAGAATAAACACAGCAAGAATGTTAACTGAGGTCTGAGAACACATCTGAATTACAGTAACTTTGATCCAGTTCAAGTCCTCTATGTATTTTTCACAGCTCCAGTATTCAATAACAGTAATGGAATGTAACATGGGTTAAGAAACCAAAAATGAAAAAGAAAGAAAACAGAACATTAAAATAAAATGTGGGGCATCAGGAAAATAAGAATAAATGAGCAAATTCAAAACTCTCAAGAAAAAAAAAAGTATTTGGAATTAATAGGTTGTCTCTATTTTAGGATCAAAAGTATCACATACTCATCAATTAATTTTCTTTATTTTTAATTAATTATGCTTACAATTAATATGTTACTATTAATAGTCATTAATATTTATTGACTATTGTGCCATTCAATTGGCATTGATGTCTTCATGTTTACTTCTAATTTATACCATAAATGTTCAGCAGATATTTTCTTGCCATTGAGAGAAGCTGTGAAAGTTAACAGACTCACCAGAGGAGCTGTGATATTTGTTTGAATCCTATCAACAGTGTGTTTTGTCATTAAGAGGAAGTCTGGAATCTCTAAATCAGCAGTGTTCACGCTATTACTAAATTTCTGCATATGGTTATATGGTTCCTGCTGGTGTCCAGCTGAAGACTTTAAACTGCTAGTGGGTTTTTTTTTCATTAACAATAAAGTAGTAAACAAATGCCTTAGCACTGCTTCAAATTATTTCCAAAACTGGATTCACAAAGCAGAAATTATTGAAACACCTGTTTGAGGTACTGGAGTCAACCTTGAAATTCAGTGGGTATCCGTAACAGGCATAACCAAAGTCTCACTACCTAAATAGTGTAACATTTACAAGGTGTTTCCAAATTACATAAAAAGATCATAATGTACAAATTAAATTCATCAACTTTATCTTCTACTGCAGTAGAGGTATAAGTGGAAAAAATCTGTTAATTACTTACTTCATCATCACAACTTATAGCACATCTGCCATCGAGAGATGCACACTAAAGATGATACAAAAAAAATCAGTAAACAGCTTTCAGTCTTCATTTGATGATTACAAAATAAAACATTTTATAAATTCATATGAGCAAAATTTTAAAGGACATGATATTGATTAAATCTTTATCTAAATTAATTCTAAAAATGACTAACAAACTTTTAAATCGTTCACCAAAGGTGTTCTGTTTTCTCTGCAGAGAAAGGGTTCATTCACACTGTGACAATTTCAACTGCTTTAAGCAGCACAATCTCCTCCATACTCTAGAATCTTTGAGACCATTCATGGATGAGAGATGATTCTGCAATAGGGTGGGATCAGGGTTTATTCCCTGTAACAGCACAGTTCCAATCCATTCTCAAACTAGGGATGGTATTTCCTAATCTTTAGAAAGTACCTGACTATCCCCTCTTCAGCGAGCGCAAATTCTATCCCTGAATGGTTTAGGTTAAGATTATTGAAGACTGTGAGTGTCAGCCAGGACTCATTAATGTGATTTTGTTAATTAATCTATGTGATCCCTCAGTTACTGAGTGTTAGAGAGAAAACCTGAGTGAAAAGTCATGATTCTGCTATCACTGGAAACAAATACCATGCTTTTGTTTACTGTTTACACTTTTAATAACAGAGAAAAACCACATGCTAACAAATTAACTTTTTATGCATTGGGGCCTAAAATTATTAAACATTCTGACTTTTTCCAAAAATCAAGCAATTCTTGTTCACCACTGAATTCTCCTTTTCTGTAATGATGAACCAGAATAGAAAACCAGAAGAACATGATTTCCAATACATTGTTTCTTTGTGATGGTTTGCTTGTGTCAAGGTCATCACTTCCACAGTTAAAAATCTGTTGTGGATTCAATGACAAAGAAAACTTCAATTTAAAATATACCTGTCTGCTTGCAGTCCAAAATTTCCGCTGGAAAAATTCAAGTTTCATCTGGATACCTACAGCTGGGAAAGACAAATATAAACAAATAAAGCCAGCACTCTTAATTCCTTCAAAGTGATTCTTTAAAATTAGTCAGAAAAAAAAGGCTTTATAAATGAAAAGAGAAAGTTAAGCCCTAAAATAAAAAACCACAACTAACTAAACTGATGAGACCAGAGTCATATTTTAAACCATTTAAACAGAAAGATGCTGCTTGTAAAATGTGAAGAATACACATGGCAAAAAAAAAAGAAAAAAAAATCATTCAAATTGCATGTCTCCATAATTAACATCAAAGAACCACAAGCTGAACATATTTATGTTCACACCAATCTCATTTATGTTTCCCTGGTACCAATATAACAGCTGTAGGGAACACTCACAACATGTTTTCTGCTTAAACTCATGAAGATTTGCTGAAACAACATGAAAATGTTGGTTAACATTTCAAGCGATGATTATTTTGAGGTCTTTTAACTCATAAATTATCAGTGGAACACAAGAAGCATTAAAAATGTGAAAAAATTGAAAGTAAGAGTATTATGTGTAATTCTGTTAAAGGAAAATATTTCACAAATATTACTGGGTATAAAATTTAGAAAATACATATATTAATGATAATGGATTGCAATTTTAAAAAGTAATTATTCAAGATACTACTGGTTTAAATTATATGTTCCTCATAATCTCAAGTGGGATTATGTTTTTCCAAATAGCAGTGAACCTTTCTTCCAGCCTAGTCTGATGTTCCCATCACTGTTTCTATTGAAGAGCAACATAATGCACTGAGGTTTGCAGAAGATCCAAAAGCAGTTGATTCTTCTGGTTTCATCTGCCTAAACCAAGAGAATTCAAAAAAGCTTTAAAAGTTTGAAGATCTAGCTCCTAGCAAAATCATGGGATTTTTTTAAAAAATAGCCTCAAAAAAAAAAGTTGCTTGGGAAAACTGGGTAAAATTTCATTTATTCATTCCTGCTCTAGGGTCTACAGCAGGAATCATTTAAAAACATGTTTACATTTAGATTATTGGTGCTTACTTTTGCAAATGCACACACACTGATGTCACTCACATATTTTATTTTGTGTTAACAGGTAGAGAAAAGTATATGAAATGAAATCTGTAATGACCTGATACAGTGGGATGTGAAATTACATAAGGAATTTTCCTAATAGAGCAGGCTATAAATATTTTTCTGCTATCTCTAACTTATGGATTTTTTGTTAAAGAAAGTAAGTAGAGAAATCCAGTTCCCCTTCTGAATGAACACCAGAGGAGACTCTCTCCAGATACATTTTATTATCTAGGAATTAATATTATGGTCCATAAGAAAATGCTCTCTGACAGCCATGCAGCACAAGTTTGCCTCATCTATTGCTTGTCTTTGGGTTCATTCCTAGCACATCCCACCTGCTTTTCCTGAAATGCAGGCAAAACACACACACGCTTTCAGGAACTTTCCACAAGGAAATCACACCACTTCTGGAAGCTGTGTCAGCATGGGAAAGGCCAATCTTGTGTGCTTGTAACAGGCAGAGATGTGTGGACTGTACTTAGATATTGTTCATTTAAGGTCCTGGTAAGGTCAGCCCTTTGGAGTTCACACTGTTAGAGACACCAGCACCCAGAAAACTGTTGTTCTTGAAAACTGTTAATGATAATTAATTAAAGTATCATAAACATTAATTTAAAAGTTAAAACTCTTGTTCTCACCCAACAAAATAATATGTATATAGAAATTTGAGCAGGATTTTGGAATAGATGAGCTCAGGAGATCACTCCCACTCTAAATTATCTTACGATTCTGATTTAGGCGTAAATGTTCAGTAGAAAAGCGGTAACTTTACAGCTCAGAACCTTCCTTACAGACAAAGAAAGTCAATATGCACTGAAAGTTTGCTGTGTCCTGTACAAAACCTACCACACATCAGAATCTGAATCAGTAACAAGATAATTACAGCAAAGCTCATATGCAAAAGATTCCGTGTTCACTGAGTCACAATGGAATGCTGCAGCACAACAACAGCTGAAATGCTGGGATTAATTTCCATGAAATGCAGAGCATCCCTCTTCATGAGAATGAGAAGAGGCAGCTGCAGGCTTGGTTTCAGAGTACCAGCTCTAAGATTTTGATGCTTTCTTGGACAGACTGTGAGGAAAAATAAAAGACAATGAGGAATATTTGGCTTGCTCCCACTTGAGCAGATTCCAAAATTTCAGCAGTAGTGTAGTTTGTGCAGAAACTGAAGGTCCAGGCATCATCGATTTAGTTACTGCCCACCTTTAAAAAACAAAACAAAACAAGACCAAACCAGTTTATTTCTCTACCTAACTTTGCAAAGAGCTATATCTTTGATCTCTGAGGTACAATGCCATTGCAGAGGGTAAAACAGAAACCATCTACTCTGGTCAAGGCAACAAAACATTACAACAGCAACATTTTAACATATTCCCATTGTGAAGTAATTCCTCAATTAGAGTTTTCAAATCCTTCTACTTGGGATTAAATAATGAGCTACTACATGATGTCAACTACATGATGGTTGGACTTGATTTACAGTTGGGCTTGATGATCTAAAGGGTTTTTCCCATCTAAACAATTCTACGATCTGTACCTGTGCTTGCAGGATAGGAGGAGAGAATACATCCCATAAACGTGACATTGTGAAGGCAGTTTTAGAATGGGGCAGTTTTTTTGAGAGGTCTATCTTAATATGAGATTTTAATCTCACAGTTTTGTCTTATTTACACATTGTTCCTTGCAGAATTCTTCTGTGTCATGGAATGAGTAGCTTCTAAATATTCTGTACTCTACATAATATATTCATAAATGAAAATTACTAATAGTTCCTAAAATTCAGCTAAAAATTATTTGAATGCCTCTAGATTTGAAAGAATTAACTGTGTAAATGTATAGGAAAATAATTTTCTTTTCAACCCCTCATGTGATACTAAAGCACTTTTGCAGGCTCTTCCCTCCTGAGCTTTTCAAGAACTTTGTGACTAGAAGATGACATTTTTTTGTCTGGTCATTTAGTGACATAAGAGCTATTCAAATATACTTCAAAAGGTTTTTGAGCCAATATAGTCTCCTGAGCAATCCCTAATCCTTCAGCACTTGAGAACTTCAGAATAAAATATCTGTGCTCCAAACCACCCAATATTTAAACCTATGTTTTACAAACTGGCTACATGTGGGGGAAAAAGGAAACAGGAGAACTTCAAAATTATATCTCCCATGCCACTAATTTATAGTTTAGCCTTCTGGGTGTAAGAGCTACCACAGAGGTTTAGATTAAAAAGCTGTAATTGCACTGAAATTTTTCTACTGAAATTGTTCGGGAAGGTACCCAGGTAACTGCCACAAATAACAAAAACTCTAACTGAGCTTTGTGTGGAACATACATTTCAAAGTATAAAGTACTCCTCCACATTTCCAGGCTTGGTCCAACCACAATGGCCAAAGAATAAAAACTGGTTTTCTTCAGCCAGGAAAAAATGAGTTTTTTGTTCACTACTACCTTTTCTCTAATGTCGCAGAGGAGGATGGGCTGGAGCTGCAGGAGGGCAGAGGAGGGCAGGCAGGAGAAGAATTGGTGGGAACTGATGGAGGGGTATTTTGTGTTATGTAACACAAAAATGTGTCATTTCAAACAAATATTGCAAATCCAA
The DNA here is from genome assembly GCA_013398055.1 of Ifrita kowaldi. Taxonomy (NCBI): domain Eukaryota; kingdom Metazoa; phylum Chordata; class Aves; order Passeriformes; family Cinclosomatidae; genus Ifrita; species Ifrita kowaldi. Next base: position 767,824 of record VZRS01008989.1, on the reverse strand, counting down.
TTTCAAACAAATATTGCAAATCCAATTTTTTGTTTTAATCACATTAGCAAATTTACTTAGGTGATTCAAATAAATACCTTTAATTCTGCCTGTGGAAAACAGTTATTAACTCCCTGAGATTTCTTCCCTCTGTTTAACAAAGTGGCTGCTATTTTTGTAGTACAGACCCTATGAAATAACAGATGGTTGAGAACGACAAAGTTAAACTCTTGGCTCTGTGATAATTATTGTTAAATAAGTAATTTCCTTATGCATCAATTCCATGGCTGAGGGCAATATTTTACTCTCTCAGAGGGTTGCTTTCAGGATGGAAGTACTGGGCAATGCTCAAATGCTACACGGCTCAGGGCTGCTTGGTATCAAGGCAAACATGAAGGAAAACAAATAACTACTCAGAATAGATCAGGATTGCTTGTGTTCATTTCAATCTCCATGGTTAAGTAAATAGACAGAAAGATAAGGAAATCCTTCCTCAACAAATTACTTCTGTGCAAAGAATTAGAATCCTTCTTAGGTTCTAAGTAAAAAGAATAATTTCCTGCTTAAAAAAAGAGAGGAAAATAGATTAGACTGATTTATTTCAGGCAAGAGGGGAGCTGAGTCTCCCTATAAACCTGACAAATGGATTCCAAATACACAATCATAGGAAAAAGTAGCAAAAGCTGAAGGGATTTCCATTCTCTGAAATACCTATACACTATTATACTGTATATAATAAACACTAGAACAACAAGGTTACAAAAACATCTTAAGGTCTCCATTCCTTTTCCAACAGAATACAGTAGAGATTAAGACTCTCATACATAAAAGATGCCTAAAATCTTGAGCACATTTTGGCCTCCTATTTCCGATGGAAATACCTTAAATGAGGTTTAACTTGGCTTCAAAATAAGAAATCTTGGATACAGACTTGTAGCAGGATTACTTTTCAATCTGTATCACCTCTGTGTATTGACCTTAGGCTCCTTAAGATGCTCTTCTTTCTCCCTACCAGTATTAACTCTGATTTATCATCTTTTAAAACATCTAATAACTACATGCTATCCAGAACACACTTTAATACTTAAAAAAAAGTTGATTGCACTTCTATTTATACTCTAAATCTGTTTCAGTTCAAAATCTGTTTTCAGTGTTTGGCTCAGGCAAAGAAGGAGACACTGACTCCACACCCCAGTGCACAATCCTGAGAAGCAAACACCATAACAGTAAAGAACAGCCAGTACAGATTAGTACAAGACTCCCACAGTAAAGATGATTTAAAAAACTTATAAAAATAGGTGGTTTATGTAGAATAATTAAAAAAAAAATCTAGATATTTCTCTTCCCTCAATTCCAAGAAGTCTTAGCCAACAAATTAGAAGTATTCCAACAGGAACTTTCTGACAATAATATCTTTATGTAATAAGTAACAAAGTTATGCTCCAGTATCACCCAACATAGCTGTACCTCTCAGTGACAGTCATTCTCAAATCACATGCAGGATGTATAAAAATGTGAACAAGCAATTGTGAATTGGGCACTTCCCAGACTGCTTCTAATCCCTGGTTCAGTTTACTTGCACAGTTAAATGCAGTCTCACTTTTCCAAACGTCACACTTCATTCAGTTTCCTTCTCAGTGATCTTTCCCCTTTTATCTATACCTTCCTCTTCTCACCCCTGCTTGTTTTCAGTTCCTCTCTTCAAAGAGAAGATCTTCAGAATTACATTATAACATGAAAAAATGATTAATTTTATCACCTGGAATGACTGACACTGATGAAAACATTCAAAAAAACCTCAATTAGCCTAACTGTTTAAGTGTGGCTATTTTTAATATATTGAAAATACAAGCTTATGCTTAAAAGCATCAGGCAGTCTCCATCCTGGGTGGTGATAGCAGCCATCCTCATCATGAACTGTTATTGGTAGCCTACAGTAAAAGAGCAAAACTGACAAAAAGATGGGACAAACTATTGAGCAGTTATGCACTTTCTTCTGTTTTTCTTATGATAAAGCATAATTCCTACCCCAGCAAAAATAAGGTATCTATTATGCATTTTGATAAGATATTATTATTTTTCAGGAACTGGCCTCTGCAATGCGTTGTCTTGTTGTGTTGTGGTTTTCTTACAGTTTATTATTTAACTCAGGGACAATTTCTAATGTTCTTACAACTTTCATTGTTGTTTTCCTGACAATAAAAGAAACTTAACTCCACAATATGTCTATTGCATATTTAAGTACTCTTAAATTATTTTAATACTTTACAAATATTTTATTATTAAATCCTTTGAAATCCATGTAAACCTGCACTTACCTCTTCCACCTCAGTTTGAGCTGCAGAGCCTGATGTAACATAAAATAATATCTCAAAGTGCAAACTATCACCTAGTTTTGGATTCTAAACAATAAGCAGGAAAAAGATTTTGTATTATTTATGGTATCTTACCTTTCTCTTTTTGTCATCGAATAAGTGGAATGACTGCACATACACAGATATTTTTACATCCTATTTAATTATTGAGTTTTTATGAGAGATTGTTTGAACATGTATGAGATTTAGCAACATAAAGACTACTTCCTTCATCAGAGCTATTGTGATGCAGAATGTGAAAGAGTGAATTCTTCTTAAATGGACAGTGGAAAGCTGAAGTTCTGCCTCTTTACTCCTGAACCTCAAACCTGCTACTTTCCTCCAGAAGACGTTTAGAATTAGTGGGGGAAGCTGTTGTGTGCATGGAAACTCCCGAGACAGAGGGAAGGCAGTGGCAAATGGTGTTTCCTGGAGGCCAAGCTCAAGCAGAAAGGGAGGAGATGCTGGGAACTTGATGTGAGGCCAAGCTGAAAGGGGAGCAGGATGATGATTGCTGGGAGGCCAAAGTTCATCCAAACTCAAACCACCAGGGAAAGCTGAAGGGCTTGGTTTGCAGCCAAGCCCTGACACACTGAACTGTGGAGGGCACTCTGTGAACATCATCATAAACCAGACTCCCTTTGACTCCCTGACACACATCCTCCTTCTGGAGGACTAATGAAGTAGCAGCAGGAGCAGGAGGAAATGCAAAAAGGATATAAATTGAGTGAAAACATAAAAAAATATAGGCACTGGTGACTGGAAGTCCATTGCCTTTTCAGGAGTCTTCGGAGGGGATCTTGGAGGGAAACAGGTTATCTGTAAATTATCATTCAGATGATCATCCTGTGTTCCAAACTTTGCAGGATAGCAGCTGATGTGCTGCCAACGCTGCGACAAAGGGCTCCCACAGAATTCTGCTCATTTACCCTGTGATAAAGTTTGTGTACCATGAGCATAGCTCGAGGGAGGTACTTGAGAATCAATCTGTAACTTAAAAAAGCCCCCAAAATACCTTAAAGCAAACCTCCTATAAGCCTGGAGGAAGGTAAACCCTTGGCATGCAAAATTGCAGTAAGTGCTCTTTGCTGGAAAGATAGGTGCCTTGTTCCTGAGGAGTACAAGGAGTGCACTGATAGCATAAAGGAGTGGCTTAGATGGCCCAGTTTGAAGAGGGTGAGGCAGGGCACAGCTCAGCCCTGTCTGGTGTCTGGAGGATCCTCCCTGTGACTCTAGAAAATGCCTAATACCCACTAATACCTGGCTGATTCCATTACCAAAAACAAAAAGAAAGGAAGTTAAAAAAATTTAAAAAAAATAAAAAAGAAAGAAAGAAGAAAGAAGAAAGCTAAGCAGTACTACTTTTATCCTCAGGAAGCTTCAGCAGCCGGCAGAAAGAAGGCAAGAACCACCACAGAGGAAACTGTGCTGGTGGCAGAGCTTTTATGAATTCCTATTAGCCTTCAGCTTTCTTCCAGCATCTCTTAGGATGGCCACTGCTCTGACAAATAATTCTGAATTCCAATGGTATAGGAATGATGTGAAGATTGAAATTTGACCACAGTAATGTTGAAATAATGAGGCAGTGAGAGTATTTTTATAACTCCCTAACCATTTTTTAGTTTTATAGGGTTTTCTTGCTATTCGAGTACAACCCATGACTGAAACGAAAAATAGGAACAGTATGTATTTGTAAACACTTTTATAAATCTTTAGGGAAGACCCAGGACTTGTCAAGTTCTCAGAAAAAGCTTTAGTTCTCACAGCTGAGGTTCTAGTTTAGAGCAGCAAAGCCAGAGTGCAGTTCCATCTCAGCCAAAAGGCTGTGGTTTCAAGCTGGCAATTAAGGAACCCTAAGAGGCTCAAAGTCCAGACAAACATCCAGAAATTAGGATATTTATCTGAACTCTTAGAGACTGTGACCAGATTCTCTTAGGATATATAAGACTTTCTGCTTCCACTTGTAACTAAAACACAGCACATTCAAGCCTTGATCGTATTTTATTTGCAGACTTGATTCTGGCTACTACCTAAGCATGCTAACAAACAAAAAAAAAATCTGTTTCTGTATTTCTCAGCGTTGTGAAAAGGCTGATCTTAGACACGGGCAAAACTTCTATCATTATTTCCAAAGTGGTTTATGCCTTCCAAACTGAAATCCTGTCATAGCAGAATGGGTACAAGTTGTCCTCCTGCCAGACATAGAATACTTTGACGAGACATTAAAGATAAATATTGTGGCATCCACTGCAAAGTGAATCGATGAGGGATTTCTCTGTCCAGTTTGTCCCCTGATGGTTCAACGCCCCACTACCACAGACCTGGGGCCCGAGACATGCAGATTCTGCTGGTACCAATCCTTCCAGGGAGAGGGAACCGATGGAATCCAACACTTCCTGCCTACAGAACACACTGACCACCAACCACTCCCTCCCTCCTGCTGTCCTGGGGGACTTGTGTCCGTACAAGGTCTGTGGGTATATGAAATCTCATCAGTCAGACTGGGCTTGAGACACCGAATGAGGAAACACTGACATTTTATCAAACCACATTACTTGGAAATAAGTCTTGGATCTCTTATTTACTGAGTTATAATAATAATAATAATAGTGATAATCTCTACAAACTGTTTGTGCTATGCTGTGATTAGCAAATTACTTTGAATTACTGAAAATATGAGTCATGTACTTGAAGTCAAATAATACATCAGAAGGATCTCATAATGAGTAAAAGTCTCCAGCCTTTCAACACCATATCTACTGGATGATTCATAAGTCAATTGTTTAGTGTAATGCTCCAAAATAGTTCTCATATTTTTATTTTTCTAAGATACTTTATTTAACCATGTTGTTGCTGTTTAAACACACGGTGGTAATCTATAGTTTTAGAAAAGTACAAAAGAGTCATGTGTCAAAAGGCTCAGTGCATATATTTTTATGTGCCTGAAATTGAGGAGTACCACAGTATTCTGCAGTTGCAAGTACAAAGAAAATAGCACTGCTGGATTTGTAACCTGATTTGTGTTTGTGTCTTCTACTGAACAATTTTAAAAAAACAGTAAGAGCAAAAGATACAGATGTTAAATTTTTCCAAGAGTATTATCTGCAAAAGCAGATTTGTTTGCCTGCTTTTTTTCTCATTTTTGGATCAAAAATGTATTTTTATTAAATAAAATTAATTAAAATTTAATTCTTTTCTGTGTAGAAAAGAACACAGTTGCCTATTTGTTCAACAAAAGTAGGAGCTAGCATTTGAGCTATAAACTAGCATTCTTGGAATCTCCTGAACTAGAGGTTTAAACCATGTCAGGAATAGAAAGCAATCTTAGATTAATAGCACTGAGATTTTCCAGTGTACTGAAATACACATTTTCTTCTTTTTCATACTCTCCTAATTTTTAAGTCTTAAATAAAATGAAACACCATCTTTCAAGATGTGCTCAGTATATTACATATATCTCACTTGAAAGTCAGTTTCTAAAACTATGGGTTAACACTGGCTGTAATCTGATCATTTTCACATTTACTTAACTTTATTTCATAAGAACATTTTATTGCCACGATTTTGAAACATTGCCAAGAAATGTTAACTATACCTCTTAGCAATGACCTGTATTGGGGAAAATAATTTATCTTTTTGCTTCATCTAATGTGCAGAAGTTCATGCCCATGAACTGGAAAACAGCTAATGTCATCCAAGAGGCCAAGCAATCAGAGGTGGGATGACAGCTTTCTATTTTACTTGACTACTTACCAGATTTCAGGAATAATAAGAAGTCAACATCTTCAGAATTGCTACATAAGCCTGCAGAGGTGTCAGCAGGAATGGTTGCTTAGGTCTGATCTGGTGACTATTCACGTATTAAGAGGTGTTTTCATGTTGCTGAAAATTAGCCAAGGGCTTATTTGCTTCATTAGACAAAGATGAAATCACCTCCTTAAAGCCACAAAATACAAAGAACAATATATTTACTAACTTTTGACCAAATACAAACTTAATAAATGTTTTTAATTGATACTTCAAGAAAAAAAACCCAAATAAATAAGGCTTTTAAAAAATGTCGAGACTGATAAAATTAAAAGGCACTGTCAGACTTTTAAATTTTTTAATAAAATGTCAGCGTTGCCTGAGATCTGTATGCCAATTTATGGCTACAAGTGAACTTCTCTGGGTGAGTTATTAACTTCTGGAAATAGTGTAAGTGCTGACATGATTTTCACAAAAAAAGTACAGATGGATCATACTTACTTCACATAAACTGCTATCCAGATGCTTCAACAAGTAGTCCATCACAATTTATATTCTAATGATTAGTAGGATTTAGCTGTCAATACAATCTTAAGGCATATTTTAGAAGTATAAATTGGTAAGTTTTGAGGTAAAATCAATATCATGGGCACCAAATGTAATCCTCTTTCATGTAATAACTTTGAAATTAATCGGGAAGGTTTCTGAAGGGGAGCTGTCTGATTATACATTAAACTAAGGATTCATCATGCAAAATAGCTTCTCATTCTAATACATTGCCTTATAGGGGCAAATTCAGCTGGGATTGCCTGGAAGGTGTTGAGCACTGCTAAGTGCTCACTGGAGTCTATGAGAGTTAAGAGATGTTCAGCACAGGAAAAGAACATGAAGCCCCTTCCAGAATGGAGCTCTGGAGAACACAAAAAAACCCTCAAAACTCTGCTCAAAGACAGGACTTTTGCCAGGACTTCCCAGAGATTGTGCTGTTGTATAGAGTCAAATCTGTTATTGACTTGCAAGGAAAGTTTTTATAGCTGTTAAGGCTGATCCTGATGGGCTTTCCAGAAGCACTTATTTCACACTGCCACCAGTAAATGTTATTCTGAAGCCTCTATCACCTTCCTGGGCATCAAAATAACTTTGAAATACCACTTTCCAAAATGTAGACATTTCTAAGTGACAAAGTGTCTCCTGGAAGTTCTGCTATAACAAATTTATAAAGCATATTTAATTTTCTAATTAAGGTCAATTCAATCAATTCTGTGTTTTTCTGCTGTTTTACAAAGAGAATGCTAGAGTCTTTTCCAGAATTTATAAATCTTCTCAGCACATCTATAATGAAAGCAAACATTATCTTCTACATTCTCTCACAGTACAGGGCTGATATGCCCTACGCTAAGGAAAAAACTCTTCTTACTTCTATTTAAAATAAAAGGAAATCAAAACCACACATTAGAGATGCAGTAAATTATAACAAACTCCAATAAAGTATATTTGAACAGATTTTGTTTATATTCATTTATCGATTTTTGTGTTAAAAATAGCACAAATGGCCATAGAAGGCAAAAAGAGAAGGGTCTCACACAAATTTCCCTGCTTTATTCTGTTTTAAAGTGCAAATAGAAAGCATCTACAGGGGTGGGAGGCTCTGGCTTTTGCATGTGTAGAGATACTTTTACACTGTGTTGACTTCACAACTAAGACTCTTTTTCATTTAATTCGATGAGTTTAGATTGTAGTGCTGATTACGCTCATATCCACAAATCAGAATTTAAACTGAGTTTCCATGGAAACATTATATGTCCCTCTTTTCTTTTGAGACAAGGCTATGCCTGTTTAACAGGTTTGCCGAGGACAACATGTTTTGTTTAAGTTACATTAACTGGAGCCAATACTTCCTAATTACATTACCAGAAGAAACGTTTACAGCAATGCTTCTACCATGGGAAACCCTCCATTGTTTAGCCCATCTCAGAAAAACAGGAAACATCAGCACTGCCATTGCTTAAAATGTGTTAAATGGTCTTCTATGTATAAAATAATCTCTTTTATAAAATGATAACATTGCTCATGTTTTATAATATTCATATATAAGGAAATTATCCCGTGGAATCTGGATTTCTGTGACACTTCCATCAGAGAACATCTGCCTATGAAGACAAGGTGGGTCCAGGGTCTGAAGCACTGAAGGCTTAGGGCTGTTTCTGGTCTAAAGATGCCCTATAAATAGGAACTAAAATCAAACACACACTCTTCTTCAGAGTCATTTTTTTTTCCCCACAAGTTTAGCCTAACAAGAACACTAGAAACCCAAGTCTGACAAGGTGCCATTATCTGTCCAAAAAGGTGTAAAAAGTTTTGAAACTTCGAGTCACCTATTTTGTTCACCATTTCAGAATATTCTTATTCAGAACATCAGAAAGGATGTGCTGTGTTCACACTTGCAGTTCAAATCCTTTGTTGATGGAAAGAGGAAAATTATACTTGATCTTATCTCTGCTGAGTTTAATGATACATTTCCCTAAGATTTTAGGAGAAGAATCAGGCCCAAAATCCTAATTAGGATTAAAGCTGCAAGAGATGCAAGAGTGTTATGAAAATACAGTGAAGAGGACTGGAGGTAAACAGGGCTTTTTTACTTTTTTAGTTTAAATCTGCACTGTACTATGACACAACTGAAATGTTGTTCTACATGACTAATTTCACCCAGGTTCCATTTGGACAAAGTATTAGAGAAAATCAAGCATTAGGTAACCCTTAATTCTTTCTCAAAACTTTTTCCCATTTTCAACTTCAGAAAGTCTGGAGAAGTTCTAAAACAGGTATCCCTTAACTCCAAAGCTATGAAAGCAATAGTACATAAAAGTATGACCAGCTGATGGCATGTAGAAAAGTAGAGAGAGTGTTTAGGTTCCAAGAAAAAGCCTGTACTACAATTGCTTGAAATACAAATTTTCACTCAAGTGCCTATGTTTGAACATAACATCTCCAAATCATCACAAACTACAAATTACAGTGTTCTGCTCTTTCTTCTTTCTAACAGGTTTATAGAAAAGAAGCTTGTAGCAGTAACTAATGAAAACCATTTAAGATCTTCATGACACCAAAAAATCTCAAGGTATGGGAAGTACTTTTTCACTAAAGTGCACATGATGCATAACTTAACCTCCCAAAAGCAGTTAGCCCACTTCTTCCAAAGATCACTTTAAGAAGAGAGAAGTCAGTAGTGCTGTTCTTTGAAATCATCCATTCTAACTCTGCTGAAACACAGAGAGAAAATGGACACTGTCATTTTGAAAAGGGAAAGGGATAAAAAGTCTCTGCCAAAACATGAGTAACCAAGCTCAGGCCAGCAATTATGTTCTGAAATAACAGACTGCAGAAGGAAATAAAAGCAAATAAAGATGAAAATGTGCCCTTTTTGCTTAAGACAGCTATGGCTTTATGGACAGAGAAAGCTCAGCTAGGTTGAGTACTTTTGAGATCCCACCATAAATTAAAGAATTGTAAAATAGAAGTGCTTTTGGATTAAAAGGCATTGTATTAAATTATAATATGCATTATCTCTATACTTCAGCATCACCCAGTGTTGATACAGAAGTCACATATAAACATGAAAGACAAAAAGATGAGACCAACATTTAAAAGTTGTCTGAACGTTAGGAATAATAATCTACTTTTATGCTGTACTTTTTAAAAATTGATTTTCTCACAGGTACTCCAATTGTTTTAAAATTTTGATCATGTCAACTAATGCACGTGCTTGAGAAAAAGTTCATCCTTCAGCACTTTAGGGGACAGTAAAAAAGAAGCCACTTTAACAGCAACTTTAGGTAGTACAAACAAAAATGAGGCATAACTCAGTGTTACAACTGTCAGGACTTTATCATTTATACCAATCTTACTAAAAAATTTTCCTTCTGACTTAGCAGACAGCCTGTCAGCCATTTGGTATGATCCTCCTAAAAGATGTGTTAAAACTCAGTAAATAATTTTCCTTTTCACCAAATCAGGAAAAGACAATCATACACTGCACATACTTAATAAATTGTAATCAATATTGAAAAAAAAATTCTATTAATGAGAGGAGAAACCACAGAATGAGGATCTTTGAGGATTCTCAGCATGAAAATAGGAAACCAAAACAGACATACAGAAGAACATATAGTCAAAACAGACATGACAATACAGAACTGGTAAAAAGAGTGTAAGAATACCGAAAACATGATGTTCCTTAAAGATTCCAGTCTTTAGTATCCCTTACTTGTCACTTGGTTATCCCAGTCATGTTGCTTCAATACTGCTCATATAAGCTGCACACCTACATAAACAGGGTTTTATTAAAGCTTCTTTTTATATTTCATAGCTACACTTTTGGGGTTTGTTCTTTTTCTTATTTCTTTTTTCTTTATTTGAATGCCTGTTGTTTAGCTCCTGAATACACTTCCTCCCAGGGTATCTGAAATCCGTAATCATCGTCTCAGTGTTTCTCTCCTACATTACACTTTTAGAATCAAGTTCCACAACTTTTAAGAGTTATGTTTACGTCAGAGGGATCAAGAGGTTTAAATTTCAGTACCTATTAAGCGAATTTAATTATCCAACCAGTTCCATTTGGATACACTGTTACTGTTCTTCACTAATCTATAACAGATTTTCCAGTATTGTAATTCTCATTAATAAAATGCCCTCTGAAAGAGTATTTTCTTTTTATTTTTAAAACAAAAGTCCTCTCAGTGGCCTATTTTACAAATTCTAAACAGAAGCATCATTATCCTGTATACTGGCTAAGTTTCCCAGGGATTTATCATGTCTGAAAACAGCAGAACTGACTAAACCTGAGGGGTGAGAAGTCTATCTATATACCTGACTTACCCTGTTACTTCATTTAAAACACTCTGTGGAGAAAAAAGGCATTTTAAAAACATCCTTGGTGTTTAAAACCTGCTGACAGATTAAAAAGTGGAGGGGGAGAAAAGGATATCAGTGTGCTGTGGAATCTCTAGGATGCTGTCAGAGGACTGTTGGTGCCTGCAGCTGCAGCAGTTCAAGCAGTAGAGATGACACAGGAATCCAGAGAGAACAAAGAAACTGGAAAAGCAGCAAACAATGCACTGCTTTGTAAAACTTATCTGCTATTGAAATGAAGAACAGTGGCAGCAGGTAAACGTATCCGGCTCGCTCTTGCTCGCTGGAGCCATATGGGAAAAGTTTACAATATCCCTACTCCACTTGTGAAAAGGTCCTGTAAGCAACAAACAGGGACATTCTGGGTCCTGTTCATCGATCCTGCTCAGAGATCTGCTGGTTACAGCTGCTACAGCAGTTCTGGAGAGAGCACAGTATGGGAACGTGCACGTTTTAGTGGAGCTGGTCCTTCACACTTCACCTGCTGCAAGACAATAGCAATCCTTTCAGGAGTTACGGCTGCCTTTTCTCTTGTAGCAAAACATCATCCTAGGGAAATGTTCCATCACAGCCTGAATTCAAAGCTACTCAGCACATTGGTCCCAATCCAATGGAATACTTACATTTCTACTGATCTGTAAATCCACCAAAATTATGTATTTAATGTTTATCAGCTGCATAATTTTACTGTCAGGTTATTTAGTACCTTGCTAAATTAATGAAAAAAAAAAAAAAGCCAAAAAAGCCTCCTGTGGATATTTCCAAAGTGTTGTAAGAATTACAGAGGTTCAACTATTTGACTTTTTGCTGCAGCAAATGTCATCCCTGCTTCTGCAAGTTTCTCTGTTCAAGCGACTACTAGGGCAAAAAGAAAGAGTCCTTTTGAGCCCATAAACACAGGAGTTCCCAACATTTAACAGTGAGTTTTACTGAACTACTTTTGTGCTTAAAAGCACAAAAGGAATCAATGAAGTATGAGTTCTACTTTATAGCACAATTGGTGAGCAGCAGTTTAAGAAACATTTACTGCACTTTAAAATATTTCTTCATACACTGTGAACATTTCAAAACCCTTTTACAGATGTTGTTCAAAAAAATCTTTCCAATTCTAACAAGAGCTGCCCTAGTAAATCAACCACTCAGAATGCACAGGAGATTTATATTCTGGTCTTACATTTGAGTCCAGGGTGAGCTGTGACCAGGAACAGAAATTCTCATTAAATATAAAAAGGAAACAAAATCACTACGTAAAAACTTAGAAAAACCTTTGATGATGCTATCTAGAAAAACAGTGAGCGATCTCAATTTTAACATGCTTCAGAGAGGACAAAAAGCATCTAAAATGTCAAGACAAAACAAAGAGTACACCTGTCCTTATTTTTCCGTGTGTTTTTTCTCGCCTGTTTTATTTCTTTCATTTCTCTTAACTTGATGTCAAGCAATATTTTTTTTCTATTTGCCGTAATGGCACAATGAGTTCACTAATTTGCTCTTACTGGAGATACATTCTATCGATGGATGCTCAGCATGTATAACAGGTGGTTGACATTAGTCAGGAAATGATTGAAAATTGAATCTGCACCCCTGCTGCTATTTGTGATGGAACAAATACTCTGCTGACACTTAATCTGCCCCTTGCTGCAACTTCATCTAACTTGCAATTAAGGTAAAGAGGCCCAGTATCTTTATTCCCTGTGCTTCTCCTCACTCTGAAGGCTTCGCATCCATCCTGGTAATTTTTCTACCAAAGCACACTGTAAGGCTGGTGTTCCAGCATTGTCCAACTAAACCCTTCTCACCTTCATATATTTCTTCTCATTTAGTTATGGGGAAAAGAGTACAAGCCACACTAACTTCTAACAGCATTATATGAGAGTTATAATACCACAACAAAATGCTGACTGTGATACCCAGTGGATTGAAAGTCTTGCATCGCTTCAGTGAAAAGAAAAAAAAAAAAGAAAAAAACTGCAGGCAAAGGACTGACCCAAACAGTTGTTTATAGATTATGAACACAGACCTGGATATGAATATTGAAAGAATATTCCAGTCCAGATCAAAATAGTGGTGTGGGGAAGAACAGATTCCTGACCTAAACAGGGAAGGTGCTCAGCCTGGCTGTCCCGTGGTGCTCGGGACACAGCAGCTCACACCTCCCCAGCCAGCAGCTTCCTGCCACTGCCAGGCTGCCCAGCCGTCCCTTCCCCCACTGTAAATCTCCACCTGGAATGCAGCATGTTCCAGTTCATCTCGTCCACTATTACATCTCATACACTGGCCTCTCCTAGAGGTGTCAGAGGAAGGTGTAAAAATTCCCATAAATAACAATTATGGACAAAACTGCCCACAGGGAAAGGTTTTTCTCCATAAGTTGTGTCATTAGTGGTTGATTAAAGTCCTTAAGAGTGAAAGTTTATATCCCTCCTAAATTTATTTTTTTTTTGCCCCATGAGGTAACTATGGCTCCAGATTATATATGAATCCTACTAATCTTCTGGCCCAAGGATAACTTCCAACAATGCATTTCATAGATTAATTACGGACTGTACAAACAAGTACCAGATGTATCTAAGTAAGGCAAAATAAGCCACTGGAAAAAAGAAAACTGGGCTCTTCCCCTGTACAAAATCACAACTCTCTGCCTGGTTTCTTGTTTCTAGAGCTGCACAACATTACTTCCCTCCTGAAAGGGACGCCATCAAATAACTCATAACAACTCAGAGACAAAGAAAATAATGGAAATCATAGTGTCTCCATACACTGTGTCATAACCATGATTTGATATTATTAATTTCTAGCTGATATTACTCTCCTCTCACCCTATCTAAGCAAAGGATGTCTGAGGAAACCGATAAGCCCACCTTTCTGAAAAATACGGCCAGCTTTTTAAGGTATAAATCTTGCTCGAGCCAAATTTAGTTTGCTCCATTGGCTTATACTTCTGTTGTGAGAAGCAGGCAGAAGTAGGATCCAGGGCCTTCCTCTAAGTTTTGTCACATTTGAAAATGTAGTACCCTGCCAGGAAAAAGCTGAGAGTCCTGGGCTGTCAGAGCACAAGGAATGCCCTTGTAGACAGAAAAGCATGAGGGACTCCCAGGTCTTTTTGGCCTCGTCACCTTTGTGCAACATTCTGGCTCATGGGAAAGGGCACGACCTTTCTCCATCATGCACTACTGTACTTTTTACGTGCCAGTTAAAAGGGAAGAATTTTAACAATAGAGGTATGGGCTGTTTCACCAACAAATATGATTTTTTTTCTTTGTCCTGAACCAAAATGAAGAGTTTGCGTTGCCCAAAGTTTCATCTAGGGTCTTGAGCAAGAGCTTAGCTGTTTTACCAATCTGGAGACACACATTAGCAAAGAGAAAGCACATGCCATTTCCCTGAAAGTATCTCAGTTTTAATTCCTTCCCACTCAAAAGCATAAGGAAAATAAATCTAATAAAGAGTATGTATAGGAATTGTCTGCTGTGGTCTTGGGAACATTTTTTAATATAATCATGTCTGCCTGGACTCGATATACAACGCAGTGGAATCCAAATCCTGTAGCTTTTAAATATGTGAAATATTTAAATTGTTTCCTTTCTGCTAGAGTTTAATTAACATAATGTTCTTCTGTAAAAGAGATGATTCTTACACATACAACTCCTTTAAAGCAGATGGCAGTAATTGCTGCAACAAAGAGCTTGCTAGCAAAGCAAAGACAGACCTGCCCCCCCTCAGCCAACAGGGATCAGATATTAGTTCATGGGGCTCTCTTGCTATTTGCAATGGGAAACATACCTTGCTACAACAAGGCACAGGCTAATTTAAGAGGCTGCAATAGCAGTTGCTGCACCACATCAGACAACTGAAAAGAATCCTGCTGGTGGTTCAAAAGGCCAGAAGTAGAGTAGGTTTCATGGTCATCCTGTCTCTGGCAAATCTCTACCTGTGACATGACTATAATTTTCACCACTTCAGACTTCTCTGTCACAACCAAAGTATTATTCCTAATAAATGGGAATGGGACACGGATTATAGGTTGGGGAAACTTCTGTTTACAACACATGTTCATTCAGAGTTCTCAATATAAGGAAAAAATAGCCACATCTACATGAAAAGCAAATCAACAGATTTAATCATATGTTTCCAAATCTGAACCCAGCATGAAGATTTTTTTTAAAAAATACTAACTTCTTATACCATGATTCCGAGTAAATAAAACAACCTCCACATTATTGCTGGAACTGAACCTCCCACAGTGCTTAACTTTCAGTGACCTTGTCCTATGAACATCTCTGTAACAGGGTGCTTACTAAAAATAATACAATTATAGTTGCAAAGACTTACCTAAAAGAGGAGAGGCAGTTAAAACACATTCTTTAAGCCCACTGTTACATGAAATAAACTGCAGTGGGAGCTTGCATACCCATCTGGTTGGCAAATATTAGTTAGGATGGAAAAATAACTTACAAAAGAAATGCTTTGAATTCATAAGTCAAAATAAAATTATAGATACCAAAGAGAATTTAAAAACATCTTAACACACACCAAAACAATGATATAATAGCTATTACCATTAGCAACATGATCAAGAGTCATGAAAAGAGCTGCCACTGATACAAGGGATGAGATACTGCAAGGGAAGAGGGATCTCATCTCAAGCAACCTGTACCTGACCTAACTTTATTCTTTGTAAGAGTATACATATCTAAGAAGGCTACAACTTCCAAGGAAGATGCTATTTTATAACAGCCCTTTTTTATATTTAGTTGTGTCTTCACTGAAATGATTCACGGGTATTATTTAAGATGTGTAGCAGAAACAGCAAATAAATGTATCATGCTACAAAAGTTAAAAAAGCTTTTTGCCTTAACCTGACATTAACTTAAAGTACAGTACAGATGATCTTCAAGTTTCTCTCCCCTTTTTTGTAAAGTTGGGGTTAACCAGGATGACTGCAGTACGAGGTTATCTATGTCTGTAGTGCTCCTCTACACTAAATCCCAGGCCTTACCCCTTATCAGGACAATGTGTCATCCATCAAAAATGTCAAGGACAGTAAGGTCTGCCACTCACAGCAGTAATCCTGGGATCCTCAAGATGAACAATCGTGTTTACTTTACAGAATGACAGTTTTCCTACGTTCTCCTTCGCTGTTCACAAGTATCCACTGTTCCTTTGGATATCCTGACTGGTGTCAGAAACAATTGAGCTCCGCACGTGATACTGACAGGCATAGCTCTCCCCTGTGAGCCAGGGGGGCAGAGAGCTCAGCACAGATTTTTGGAAACCAAAAGGCACCTACGGGGAAGATGGGGTTACTCTTTTCACAAGGACTCATAGTGACAGGACAAGAGGTGAGGGAGACAAGCTACTCCAAGGAAAATGCTAACTGGATGCAAGAAAAAAATATTGATTCTGAGGACAGTAACAAGTTGGAGAAGGTTGCCCAGAGAAGTGATGGATCTTTTACTGGAAATATCAAAGTCTAAACTCGACACTGCATACCCTCTGGTAAAGACCCTGCTTTCAACAGCAGTTTGGACCTTTTGATCTAATTTTTCTAGTACTCCTTTTATAGCGTTGCCTATAGCATATAAATTTTGACCTAGAAAGTGAGCTTTATGTGATCTTTCCAAAAGCACCTAAAAGCAGAATTTGTACCCAAGAAAGCTGTATTATAGATCTGAAAGGTTTTGATTGCACAACTTCCCTCTCAATAGGACAGCTCACAGATGGAGTGATCGCATAGCCTGGAAAGACTCAATTATGTACCAGATCTCTCATTCCTTTCAACACCTTTGAGCTCCTTCACAGTCACAAGTCATTAATCCTTTTATTGGTGTAGATGGCACAGTATGAGTTCTACTGAAGAAATAACAAACAAGTCACACCACACACACGAAGTACAATTTCAGTATCATCTGCTACGTCCTTCCAATATCTTTGAAAAAAAATTAATTTGTTCAATACTCATGGTGACTATACCAGGATGTGTGGCATTTCTATGGAAGGAGCCACTAGTCCTGTATTCCCATGCAATAAAATCCTGTCAGCACGACTAATGGATGTCAGATGAATGAGCTTAAGAGAGCAAACAAGGGCACTGTCAAAACCATGTCATCAACCCACAGGACTATTTGTGGTGATATTATACACTCCACTGCCTCCACTCACAGCCCAGGATAATCAAAATCCATGTTCAGATCATGCAAAAATTGACACAGCCTGGCTAATAATCCACCAGAATTCAGAAACCATGCTGCATATAAAAAAGGCGGCTTTATTTTCGTGCTTTGCTTTTGTTGGAGATTAAATAAATTGAAGAGGCGACGCTATCAGGTCATTATTTGTGTGTTACAGCTGTCCAGTCCGAGCTGGACAGACGCTGCTTGCATGGCTTGTTGAGTGATTAAGAGGCAGAGTAAGTCTCTGGGAGTCATAAAGGGGGGAGAGGGGAGAAGACTGAGATTAAGAAAAAAACCAGAGGCTGATAGAGTAACTGAGTAGAAACTTCTACATGAGTCACAGATACAACCTAAAAACCTCAAAAAAGGAAGCTGGATGAGCACGTTACAGATTTGAAGTGGGAATCAGAACAGTGTCTGTTACTGTTCTACATCAGAAATCTGAACGAATCTTCTGCCAGGGGAAGAACCAGCAAAGCAGAATGAAAGGTGAGATACTGAACTATTCAAATTAATAATGCCATTTTTCTGTTTGAGAAGCATTTCCTTGCCAAGCAAGTGTTTATTTTACTTCTGCATTGGAAGCTGTGTCTCAGTTTCTGAAGCCAACTGTTGCAGAACAGTGTAATGGACTAAAAGTATTGCTTACCTTGCTTGCAGGAATGCTGGATTCTTTCAAGTGCATTCTATGATGTAAAATTCAGTATTGCCGAAGGTTATGTATAATTTTAATATAAATATTTCATCTTTGAGTAAAAATTAATGAGCAGCTTGTGCCTTAGACTGTAGTCTCAAAATAAAACTTTCATTTATGCATTTATCATATTTCATACTATAATCATACATTATTCCATCAATATGGTATTCACTGCTAGTAATTCACATTTGATCTCTGTAAGCCAGTAAACAGCAAGTACTTTATTTTGCAAAGGTTTCAAGTAGCAACTAACTAAAATGTTTTGCATTTTGAAATAGTAAATAGTAAAAATTATTTGAGGCATCTCAAAAACAATGTTATAAGAGGAGCCATCATTCTGACTTTCTTTAGTCAAAGAAAATCTAATTATTCAACACCATCCAATTTTTTTTTTTTAAATTCATTATATGCATATAAGCATAGCTTATATAAGCATAGCTTTTACGTAGTACCTTGTTTACAAAGTTAAGGTCATTAGCAAGACATGAAAGGTTAATATTATTATTTTTTTCAGTTAAAACCACCTGGACATCAGGGAGCAGCAGATAATTCTAAATACTAAATATTACTAAGTAACTAATTAGACTCCTGACAACTAATTTATATTTTCAGAAGCTTGTTGACAAATATCTGTTGATTGTGTAGAAAACTGTATCTATGGGAAGTACAGCTGGCATTCAGAGATGGGAATTGAAGCAAAAAGAATAAACAGATATTTTAAAAGAGAACCTTACAGAATCTGGATTGCTAAAAAAGTTCTGCTAATAGCTTTTACAGCTATATCTTTGAAGTTTGTCATTCTTTTGATGGTACATTGACTCATTTCTTCTAGGCAGTAATATGAGTAAAATAGAAGTTCTGCTTGTAATTCTTCTGACACAAGATGTCTTAAAGTTGTTACTACCACAGAAGGAGAGACATTTCAATTTAATAATTTTAGAAACTGTCCCCTTCCCTTCAAACATCACTGCTCTGCTGATGGCAAATCCTCCTGAAAACCATTTGTACTTAAGATAAAGGTATGGGAAGTACTTCATTTTAAGACCATGGTAGCATTATCTTCATTCTGCATTACGAAAGTACCTCAACTCTATCTGTAATTTACTAATGTATTATAAAAGAAACACACTCTGTGTTATCTACATTGATGTTTGCCATGGAGCTGTACACCTTTTGGCTGTGTTTATGGCCTGTGTATTGCCAAAACCCCAAACATTTTAACCTAATTGTAAACCTTCTTTCACTTGTGACACAGGTAACTGGCTTTTGGTTTGGAGTGTCATCTCCTTGGCACACACAGCTCATGGCTGCCCCGACAAATGCCTCTGCCACACAGCTTCAAAGACTGCAGACTGCAAGAATAGAGGATTTACTGAGATTCCTGCCCGTTTACCACCTGAAATTCAGATACTACAATTGCAAAATAACCGTATCTGGAGAATCAACCAAAATGCTTTCACCGCAACACCGTTACTCAAAATCTTAGACTTGTCCAATAATTCTCTCTCAAGTGTGGCACCTGGTGCTTTCCAAAAACTACGGTATCTACAGGTTTTAAACCTAACCAGAAATTTGATGCATTATATAGAAAACAAGACTTTCAGTTTCCTCCCACACCTAAAAGAACTGGACTTGTCGTCCAACAGCATTATTCGTTTGCCTGAGACGTTTGGAAACAGCACAGGGAATATAACATTGCTCTCTGTGAAGCACAACAAACTTCAGAAAATGGAAAGAATTCTGCTGGAGTCACTTCCAAACCTGAAAGTGGTTCTCTTCAAAGATAATCCCTGGCAATGCAATTGTAATATCTTTGGCCTGAAACTGTGGCTGGAGAGTTTTCTATACAGAGGTAAGGAATTTTTCTCATTACATATAGTGTACATGAGAGCATTTAACCAGCATCTAACCGATCTTCACTTCTATGGCTTAAAAATTTACCCCACACAGCAGGTCACTTCCCCAAATAAACACACTAAACTGTACTCTTCTGCATAGGTCAGAATGCAAGTGCTTTTAAAAACACAGGTGGCAAACTAGAATCAGAGAGGGGCTTCATATTAGTGCCCAGAGAAAGAGCAAGGATGCACAAACAACCATACAGCAGGTACAGGTGTGTTCTGTGGTGTGTGAATTCATATATACCCACTTCTATGTATATAAAACAAGTATGCTTTTGCACGTACACTTGTTTTAATTCTACCAATATGTTTTTGCTGGAAACCAACCTACTGTTTAAAAGCTTTTTACCTGTTGCATGATGGCAAAGATATCAGAGACAGATATCGGTACTAATTAAACTTTAGAGAACTCAGGATTCTAGTTGTTCTATCAATTATCACTTTAATATTTTCAGAATAACTAGTATCACTTCCTAATTTGCTGTTAACCAGAGGAGGTATTCAATTCATTGGCAACTTCCTGACAGAAATGTGTAATGGCATCACATAGGCGAAAGTGAAGTTTATAAATAGCAGTCTAAGTATTTTGGTCACACCTGGTTTTCGATATATTCATGAGTCATGCTGTGAAAAAGATGACATGGTTTAATTCTAAAGGAATTAAATATAAAAAGAAATTAATTTATTTCTCCCAGGAGGTATGTTCAGACTGAGAATTTGAAACAGCAGGGCAATTTTCTTTTTTCTAAATCAGGCTTTGATATTTGCATGTGACCAAACTACTGATTACCTGTCTCTGTACCCGAGTGGTGTGGAGCCTTTTGCAGCAGAGGAGTTGTGGAGGTGATCCGTGTGGCCTGTGACTGATGGACTGCCTTCAGCAGGGATCAGAACTTTGCAGGCCAGCTGGAAAACCATACTGGCCATGCAGGGACACAATTAGTCCTGGGTGAGGTAAATTCTACTATAAGCCACCTTTTAGAAAAGACAAAAGGTTGACTCCTCACAGTAATAAAATCTTAATAACTTGAACAGGTAAAATACTATTTTATCACGGGGTTTTAGTTATATTATGCTGGAAATTCAGCAGGGGTTGACTTCTCTGTGCAGAAGAATGTAATGGTCCAAGATAAACGTATCAGATTATCTTAATTACTCTGCCGGCAGCATAAATATTGTCATTTACTGCACAAAACAATGTTGTCTAGAAGTTCAGTGATGCCCTTCCATCTTTCTGAATCCTGTACAGATTAATTAAATGAAGTGACATGGAACTTACAAATTCATTTCAACAACAAGCTTTAAAGAAAGCCCAAGTACTATGCTCTCTTCTGTGCTTGTATTTCCCTAAAATTACTTGCCTGAATCACATGAAGAAAAATTAGTTAAATTGCACATTAATGTTTCCTACTATTTATATGACGCACGTATGATGAAACTTTTCAGTGGCTCTGCAGATATTTCTTGCATGTCATAACAAAGCAATATAAGTCAAAAATATTTGAGTATTTTTAGCTGAATCCATCTCAGACAACCGACATTTCATGCATACTCACAGAAAATTATAGAGAATGCTTCAGTTCAGGAGGAACACCAGGGTTCTATCCCAAGCACACACATTTATTTACTTAAAACCATGAAAGGATAAGAGTTGAAGGGTTTGGAGGTTTTATCTATATCCATATTCAAACTAACACACTGAAGATGTCTGGAAACATGCTTTGGGTTTCACTGTTAAAGACCAAGAGACCTGCTTTGCTCAAGTCTGTCTTGGAATATCAACATTATTTGTGGAGTAGTCTCCAGATTTCAGCTTGGCTCCATCTGTATTCATTATTCCCTCAAAAGCTTTTCAGGATGAAGATTTCTGTGCCTGGATTTAGCTGAAAGGTGAATTATTTTGGATAGAGAAGAGAAAGAAAATTCAGTTGATTTGATTAGTTAATTTTTAAAAATATGTAAACATTGATTTTGTCCTTGTGGACTCCTTGACACACCACAGCCCTAAAGCCCTGTGCTCTGACTAGTCAGGTACCTGAAGGCTATGTTTGGTGTACTTTCCTCTACACACTGAGGAACAACCATGTGATTTTCCAGGATTGTGGATTCCTGCTCCTCTTCCCATTGTACTAAAAACCTCCTTTGGGAAGCTGGCTCTAAGCAGTCTTGAAATCCAGCAGAGTAATAGAATGATTAATCTCAACTCCTTTATACCTCTGTATATTTTCTTACCACAAGCCCTGTTTCAAAAGATCACTCATGGGTACGTGCAACTTACTGAACTTTCTCTTTGCCCTGTTACAGTTAACCCATGATGTCAGAACAATGACGATTTCATGGGATATTTCAATCAAGTGTGAAATATTTTCTAATTGTATGGTTTCCATTTCTCTCTATAAAAGTTAGCAGTGGTAGGAATTTGAATGAACTGAATTTGCTGTTAACAATACCTCTTTGTTTATCTATGACAGTTCTTATTTTTCTACAACCATTGATTTTTTACTCTCACATCCATGAAAACATAGATAACCTAATTCCTGATGAACTGCTTCTTGAAAATGCTCTTATGCGAGTTTTGAAGTGTAATAATCTCACCACTGACCTAACTGAACAAAAGCCTTTAAAATATAGTTACAAATCTTTAAAAGCATGAAGTTGAAACTGATGATAAGTTTACTTCAGGTTTATGTTAATTTTACATTAAGGTAATTCCAAAACTGTCAAATATTGAGAGAATCTTTTTCTTCCAGGAGGAATAAGCGATGGCATTATCTGCTCAGCACCGGGGATTCGGAAGGGGAAGGACCTCCTCAAAGTTCCCTACGAGCTCTTTGGGGCCTGTCCTCTGAGGACAGCTCACGTGCACCTGGCCAGCAGCCACCACCACCACGGCTTTGAGCACCGGAGCTCGCTGAAGCACGGCCACCACGGCGAGCTCGGGGACAGCGGCCGTGCCAGCTGCGAGCCCAAGCCCAAGCCAAGGCCCGTCAGCTTGCGCCACGCCATCGCCACCGTCGTCATCACCGGGGTCGTGTGTGGCATCGTGTGTCTGATGATGCTGGCAGCTGCTGTTTATGGCTGTGCTTACGCTGCAATTACGGCCAAGTGCCACAAAGAACATTTGGCCCCGATCAGGCAGCATGGCACTGCCGAGGAAAAAGAGCCTTTTGAGAGTTCCTTGGCTTGAGTTGTTTCTGTCTTTGGCTTCTTGAAAATAAAGCCCCCACTGCAGTTGAAAAGCCTGGAATCTAGATAGCATTATTTTAATAGAAATTACTGGGGCTCTTCCCCTTTTTTTTTTTTTTCATACTTTTAAAAATGTAAATATATATTATGTTTGGAGTATTTACGAAGACCTTATATAGAACAACATATGTTTATTTATATTTTGTGCATGTATAGTCCAAAGCCACTATCTAGGGCTGAGTGTTTGAGATCACAAAATCATGATATAGCCCCTTTAAAGTATTTTACCAGCCTTTACTAACTCTTGATGCAGTATTAGACCAAGATATGACCTATGGTGCACCTACAGTCAGTGGCTGACAGAAGTAATGTTCTGCAAAGAAAAATAGAAAATAGTCATCTAAATTAGTTTATTTAAATTTGTACTATCTTAAATTAGAGAGTACAAATTACCATCTAATTTAAGATGTACACAATTCACAAGGAGTTTTCAGATCAGCTGGTCTATGCACTGCCCCTGATAACATAAATGTGTTAAAAGCATTTCCAAAAATGTGTTTTCAACCTTCCAATCTGCCCCAGGAAGCAGCAATTAAACATTCCATGCATTTCCTGACTTAGAACGTAGGAAGCACCTTGTTAACTACCGCATATAATTTTTTCATAGTAATTAAAAAGTAGGGAAGAAAGAAGAGAGCTGAGAAAATGCTGAAGGAAGAAATGCTACACTGCTTTGGGTACAAGCCCTGAAAGGATTACACAGAGCATATCTGAAGACACTACCTGATATCCTGCTGGCTTACAAGCTTGCTACACTTTTCTGTAGCCACTTATTCCCAAATCCTCACACAAGTGCTCCATTTTGCAAATGCCATGACTGCAGATGCAGCTCCCATCACAGTGCTGCCCTTCAGTAGGAGGATAATGTAGTTGCATGTTTACACGTCCTCCCTCACAGAGGGAACATTCAGCTGTATTCACTCAAGGGTCCATCCTTACCCTCTGCAGAGCTGTTTTGCCATCAGAGGAAACCAGAGTCAGAACCATTTGAATATCATAAGTTTACAATTCAAAGAATATTTTGAGTGTGCAGAGGTAGTTCTTTTAAGGGTTCTTAGAAATTATTGTAAGGCAACCAACAGAGATCAGGAACTCCATTCACCTTCTCCAAGACTAGATAAAATAAATCTTTGGCTGTTTTGGACAGATGTCTCATGTGTCCCCTAACTCTCTCCAGTGACAGGGATAAAGACCTGTCCAGGTAGCCAATGCAGAAATCACCAATTTTTGTACTCTTGAGGAAAAAGGCCATGGAACAATCTGCAATAAGGGAAAGGGGAAGCTCTGTCATGGCATTTGGAGACCTGCACTCTCCTTCCAGCAGATGGGTTCCGAGGTCTGTAGCTGTTCCAATAACAGCCTCAACTGAGTAATGGACTCTATGGCAGGAGTCATCTAACCCTTGCTCTTATCTACTTAGTAATAATTGCAACCCAAATATTAAAGCTCATTCCTGCATCTGCAGTTACTTTCATGTCCAGAGAAAATTAAGCATCGCAGTCTTAATCTAAATCTAGCAGACATTGAAAACAATCAATTACTGTCTGTTCTTTTTTTTTTTTTCTTTTTTTTTTAAACTGCTAAGTACTTCATATCATTATTAGGCTCTGTTCATTCTTCTCTGTCCTGAGCTAAATAAACCAAGCTGTTTCAAATTTTTCCTGCAAGACCACATTCTCCAAACTTTTTTTCCTGCTGCATTCCCTGGAATATTTTCAGTTCTTTTACATTTTGTTTAAAATGCTGTACCTTAGACTGGGCACATTGCTTCAGCTGAGACATCATCAGCACAACATTTTTAGAATATTTGTATTGTTTACAATATCCTAATATGTAGAATATTTGTATTCAGTCTCTTTGATGTCTTGATGCTTACTTTTTTTTCTTGTAAATATTTGGTGAAGCTTAATGAATAATCTAATCTACTTTCAGAACTAAGTCATTTAAATATGTAAATCTACATTTTTTACTCTTTTATCCATTTATTGCCATAATATTTTGCAGAGCAAAACACAGTTTTTCAGGTACAGAAGACTGAAGTAAAACACGATTGGATCTTATTGCCCATGGGCCCAAAAATTAGTTTGGGGCCATGCCAAATCACTGCCTTTCCACAGTGACAACCTAAACTGAGCACAGTTGTACTCAAAGTGTAGATCCTGAGATGAAAGTTAATAAACCTTCAGCCTCAAGAGAGATTTCACCCACAGCGTTTCTAACAGGCTCAGACACAGCAGCACAGCTCCCATCACAAATCACTTCACACTTCTGATATTTTCAAGCAAAAGAAAAACAAGAACTGACTTGATATTTCCTAGTCAGGAATAACCCAGAACATCTTCCTAGTCCTTAAAAAAACAGTCCTAGCACCAAAAACCTTTCAGGCTTTCCTCATTGTATCATTATTCATATATAAAATTAAAA
>VZRS01008989.1:635476-742367 GCA_013398055.1 Ifrita kowaldi | reverse complement strand
AAAAAAAAAAAAAAAGCAACAAAGAAGAAGGAAAATAGAGAAAGGTGAGGAAGGGCCAATGAAGGGCACAACAATATTTAAAGAAACTCATTCTGGGTCTCATTGAAGATGCTTTGGGGATTTTCATGCACACACAAGGCTGTAAATTGATATGGAGTTCTGCCAGAAAGCAAAGTATTAAATATTTCCATTAGTTCCCTCTGCTTTGGGAACAGAGTGAGCCAATCCATGCAAAATCTGATTCTATACTTTCTAACCTGCTGTTTGCCAAAAGGGAAAAAAAAAACTAAAAAACACCCAAAAAATCCCACGGAAATTTTTCATTTAAGGTTTATAAGACTGTGTATCATGGTTACCATGGTAAAAGTGTTTGGAATTAACAAATCCCAGTCATTTCTGATGATAAGGTAATAGCAGAAAATGAACAGAGAAAAGTATTGATTCAATTACTTAATAAAGGTAAAATATTTATTTTTCAGCAGAGGAAACAGAATTCTCAATTACTGATAAACAGAGATAAAAGCCAAAATTTATTTTCTATAAAAATTAGTGACAACAAGTGGAAGACTGAATATAAGGAATCCCCACAGAACTGCCCTTAATTTATAAAGCTTAGCAATAGACATCTGCCACTGAAATGATTTGTCTGCACAGATTTATTTTTCAGATAAATATTCCTGAGAAAGCTTTGTTGTCCTTCCAGCAATCTCTTGAGAGTATTATAGTAAGCACAGTATTTTTTTCTAATCTCTGTGAAAAACACTCTTCCCCCTCAAAGTCAACAAAATATGAGGACGTGCTACTCTGCAAGGCATTTGCAAGACAAGGAAAGCACATATATTGTTGCATTCCTGTCTTTCATATAAATGCTCACTATATTGTTTTGTTTGCAGAAAAACTTTCTAAAACTTCGTTTTAGAACAAAAATTGAAGACTACAATACACCCATGTTCTTTACAGAAAATGGCCAATAGCATCTATGTTGAAAGACACAAAGTTTAAACTGAAACATTATTGCTTGCCATATTTGCCTTTCCACTCAGAGCTTGCAAAAAGTCAATCAAAATTCAGCTTCATTATTCTCTAGTAATACAGTGTCCAAATAAAATCTGGATCCCTCTTCTTGAATATCAAAGTAGCACATTTAGTGACACTACACATAGCTTATCTATCATTAACAATTAACAGGAAAATAATGACAAAAATCTACCTTTGCTGCCCAGGAGACAAGGACACACAGGCTTTAGTCAAGTAACCAGAAAGGATGCCTGCTTTTACAACTTGGATCTTTTAATTTGGCCAAAAGTGGCATAGTAACAACAATCTTCAGACTCTTGGTATGTCCTGAGTTTATATTACCTGAAATGTGGCTGTATGTTCCCAGATCAGGGGGGAAACAGGCAGCAACACCAGTCACAATAAAGCACAAGAGGGGAGAAGGTGTACAATTTAGAAGCCCATAATAAAGAAACCAACAACTACAAACTTCACATCTCTCTCCAGTGGAAGCTGTGGTTGCTCTCTCAAATGGATTGAAGAGGGATCCCTCAACGTTTTAGGGCTATGCACTCTATGTGCTTAACTTTTTGCAAAGGCTGTCATCCTCATTTCAAGATACAGCATGTGAGAAAACACTGTTAATATTTGGAAATATAGTGTACTGGATGCAAAATAAATTAGTCAATCCTCAGTACTTAAAATTACAGCAATGTAATCATATATATGGTTGCAGCTTCATCCTTGCACAACATTATTTGAAGTTATCCAAAGGGCCCAACAGCTCATCCACTGCCTTGTTCTGCAATCAGGGGTTTATTTTGCTGGCAGCAGAATTCTTTAGCAAAACGCCCCTGGAATCTGGTTGCTATTAGATCACAATGATCTTCCTCCTCCACAAATTACATAGTATTAAAACCCAACCAACCAACCAACAAATCCCCACAGCAAAGCAGAAGTGGAGAAGCAAAGAGCAGATTCTCTATGCCATTTACTACACATATTAATACTAAACGTGTTGGGATACTGTGGTAATACATCTGTCAAAGCCCTGGATTCTCTAAGAACAAGTGGTGAGGAAAGCCAAGAATTAGATAAATAGAGGTTAAACTCTCAACACCAGCAGAGAACTACCTCAAAAAAACCAAAACCACTATTCAGCTGCTCCACATACTGATTCTGCATGGTGAAATGAACTGAGAACAAATGGAAATGAATGTAAATGTCAGAATTGTGAATATGTCACTAATTTCAGCTTCCCTGTTCAGCCAATGCAAAGGGACAGGACTTCACCTCATGCTCCAAAGCATTCTGTGGAGGAGTTTACCTCTCTCCACACCTTTCCTGCAAACCATCTTTCCCAAGCAATGGCTCCATGTGAGCTGCTTAGTGTTAGACTCTACAAATACACATCTCAGTTTTCCTAAACCTGAAAACATTAATCTGTACACCAATATTAGATTTATGAACACAAAAACGATATTCAAAGTGAACAAGAAACTCTGGAAAAACATAAAGTCGTGGTTTTCTACCAAAGCATGAAAAACATTTTGAGGGATTTGCTAAATGCTACTGCTGAATATAATATTCTATGGCTTATAATGGGGAGTAAAGATTAGGTAAATCACTCTCTTGCCTGACAGGGAAAACATCTATTTTAGAATGCCTCAAAAATTTGGTTTGTGTGTCATTATGATGACATATTTCTTTTTCCCTTAGGCCTTCATATTAAAATGCAATTTTATAGATGGCATAACAAATTTTAAGGACAGTATATGGCATTGACATTTGCCTGAATGTTCTTAACAATAATAATAATATGAAAACAATACATGTGAGAAA
The DNA here is from genome assembly GCA_013398055.1 of Ifrita kowaldi. Classification (NCBI taxonomy): domain Eukaryota; kingdom Metazoa; phylum Chordata; class Aves; order Passeriformes; family Cinclosomatidae; genus Ifrita; species Ifrita kowaldi. Next base: position 739,529 of record VZRS01008989.1, on the reverse strand, counting down.
AAATAGGAAAAAAAAGTCTAAGAAATAGAGAGCAGATGTATTTGCTCTATGTACAACTGTAACATCACCAGATTTCAGTATTTGTGAAACTTTTACATTATCTGCCACTTGTAGAAATACCAATAGTTCAAATTACTTTTGATTAAGCAATTGAGAGTCACTTTGTTAAAAGAGAGATGTGCATGCAAACCCCATTTAAATTCACTTTAAAAAAACCCTGGATGAAATGTTGGGGTCACATTTATACAAACCTTAACAGACCAAAAAAAATGGGAAAAGGGGGTGAAAACCAAAATTTTTGTGTCATAAAGGTACATATTTTCAGATATAAGGTGCACACTTCCCTCCACAAAATTTTAAAAGAATTTTCCTTAGAGCTTAGATCAGCAGAAGTGTCTCTTAGTGGAAAACTGATATATTCACAAATTTTCCTTTTAAATTGTTGTTCTGTAGAGTTTGATCTAAACAGGAAGAATGAAAACCTGAAGTGTGACCAGCCTCAATATGACTGATCTGTATTTTAAAAGTGATATGAGATTTTGGATCTTTCCTAATTTCAAGGCACAGTTTGAATATCTTAAACAGCAGGATCATCAGGGCCACTTTCCTCCAGCCAGAATAGAGGCATTCAAAATTGCGTGCCATTTTTAACAAATCAGTGATTGAGTCCTTGCTATTCCTTAGCTTAGCTTATGGATACAAAACTAGACGGAGATGCTAAACCTTCAAGCTGTGTCATTCAAAATATCTGAGGCCTTTTAGCATCCTGACTAGGAATATTTAACATGAAATAAGTGAATGTATTGTTATGCTAAAGTTGGGGTTTAAAGTTGTATAAAAGGGAGAACAAAGAAAAGGATGGATGAGGTAACTTGTAAAAAATATCTCTCTAACCAGGGTTTGGAGAAAAAATCCTTGAATTCGTATATGGGCTGGTTATAAAAATAAAGGATCAAGTTTGAAAAGTTAAATACTGGAAAAGTTAAATACTGGATCATGGCATTACTTGGAACAATTTCCTTGGGAGAATAAAACATAGTGTTCTTGCTTGCATAATGAGTATTTTTGGTAAGAGCATTTAAAATCCCACTGTCAGTGAACAGAACAGGACTACCTTTGCTTCAGTTTCAGTAACACCTCCTACACCTGGATATAAAGGATTGCTTATTATACTTTAAATATATTTCAGCTCATATTTAACTATATATATATAATTTACTATATTTATATAAATTAGTGCCATTTCTCTTTATGCAGCTTCAGCAGAAAAGACTGAGTCAGGGTAAATTCACAGAGCTATGGCAACGCTTGAATGCACATCCCAGGCAATCACCCTTCTTTGATAGAAAATGGCTGTAAACATGCCTTCATCTTCACAGAACTGGAGTACTTTCATTTCTCAATAATTTAGCTGCAGCAAGCTTCTCTTACTCTACTGTTCCAGTTAAGCTGACATAAAGCATTGAGGGCTTGCTTGAGTTTTCAGAAACTACAGGTCTGAGGTACCGGTAAAGATTTTTATCTTTTTAAAACAAACAAATTAAGCTATTACTTGATTTGAATTGACAGGCCACAGAAGGGCATGTGGAAGGAGGGCTCATTTAGTGTTTTCTATTTTCTAATTTCAACTTTGATAAATAGGAATTCCAACACAAAATTGACCATATTAAAAAAAAAGGCAGAGAATACTTCTTTAGATATTCCTTCCTTGCACTTAAGTACCATAGAAACAAAACTGCTTTGCAATTCTACATTTTCAACAATTGGTGGCAACAGTAAAAAAACCCACCTTATTTTTATATCTATTTACGTCTAATATAACACACCCAGGGAGGGCATGGCCTCTCCACTTGGGAAGCATTTAGGATCTGACAGGACACAGTTCTGGGTAATCAGATCTAGCTCAGATTCTCTCAAGATCTGGTCCGGTAGGATTGGAATAGATGATTTTAAGAGATCAATTCCAGCCACTACAATTCATGTATTTGACTGGTCTGCACAAAAAAGAGGCAAAGAAGGATTAAGGAAAATTGTACATAATTTCAGCTTTTATAAGCAGCTTTGTATTAAAAAAAAATGGACCACTTCTCCTCATCTCCTTCAAATTCTAAATTCCCAATGACTGTGAGACTAAAGACTTTGCCTGTGTATGATTTAATCCTTCATTCTTTTGACTCAGTGTCCAGAGCTTTTTACTAAGCCCTGCTATGGACTTTTCCAATGAGGCCTGAAATCCAGGTTCTGCTTGCTCAATGAAGAAAATTTAAGAGGACCTGACAATTTTCATCAGACATTTTCTTCAGCATTCTTTAATATTTTTTCCCCCTAAGAAGATTATGTCAGTTCTGTTATCTTTAATTAAACATACCAAGGGGCTAATTTTCATGTTTGCTGTGAACAGCAATGCTCTCTTTCAACAAGAGGGGTTTTTGAGGTCCTACATTGTACTGCAACTTTTGAACTAAAATGCCCCTACAGGGAAGTGCCTTTATGAGGGTTCACATATTTTGTCAACACTCTCAAAATCTCAAGAGAGAGCAATTTTTCAGATTTTAGACCCTGCTTTTCTCCATGATGGCTCTTGTTTGCCTGCTTCCATCTCCATATCTTGTTCAGAACTGTCTAGGTGAGCAGTACTTTTAAGACTTTTTCTAACAAAACCATACTGATGAAACTATAATCTTTTGCCAAAAAATGGAAATACACATGTGCAAAGCACATAGAAATCCTATGCTGCCCTTATCCAGACGCCCATATGTTTGCTGCTCTAAAGACGACATCCAAATAAAGGACCTGAAATAATTTATCTCAGAGAATACAAGACTGGAATGCTGAGTTCTACCAACATTTAGCAGAAGTGTACTGCCCTTCACATGAGCATCATAAGAGACTGTTCCATCTCAACTTCCCTCCTGCAACTAAACTGAACGTTGTATAAACAATAATAAATATGATGACATTACACTTATATTAAAGATTTATCTACACACCTTCTATAGAAATTTGCATTCATTCAAGTAAAACAAACAAACAAAAAAGCCCCACAATCTCAATTGCAAGAAGCAGGAGAGGTTTTAGAAACAAATTACAGGGGCTTTTTGCCAGGAAGCAGACATTCTGACAGAGAACTGGTATTAGTAGGTACAGATGGCGAAACAGCAGCAATATTGAATTCCTCTATAGTAAGAGTCTGCAGAATTACTGATTTCAGGATTTTTTTGCCTATTTTATACAGTCGAGTTTTCGCTGTTTGCAATAAGCCTTAGACATTTATTTGACTTTTATATCTGTTATAAGTGATGGGTTTTTAAACAAGAAAACTGAAAACCCCAAAAACAACAAACAAAAAAATCCAACTACATACAGAAAACAACAACCGAAAAACCAACCCCAAAACAAAACAAAACCAAATCCAGTCTACAGATTTTGCAGTAAGAGTTGGTTTTGTTCCTTTTTTCCCCTCTTGTGGGCAGGAATAACATTTTATAACAATGTTCTAGTTTCTTTCTGCCAGATTTAAACTCTTGTAGTGATCTGTAATAAACAACGTTCTGGCACAGCTTAATTGTCAGTCAAATCCCTCTAGGGAAAAGAGTGATTTAACATGAAATGTGTATCCCGTCCTGCTGCTTTCTGTAATCTACTCAGACCAAATGGGGATAAGGAATACTTACTTCACACAAATTAAAATGAGATGTTTTGGCCAAATTTGAACTCCAGTGGAGGTATTTGAAAACGTTACCCATAATCTTACTTTAGTCTCCCAAGTCTGGCTAATAAAAACTTCAAACTTCTCTCATTTATCACTGCTCCAATTTCTGCCTCCAAATCCATTTTGCTTAACACAGAATATTGTCAGCCTTATAACAAAACCTAAAAATTGAACTAGATGCTGGGTACTTTCTTGGAAGTTTTCTGAGAGAAAGTAGGACTGACAAGTCACATTCATGATCTTAAACTTAAGGAGAACAAGAATAGTGCATATACTTGTTTGTCTCTGAGTGGCTGTAGTTGGGTGAGTGATACTTTCACAGAAAAAAAACCTCTTTAAAGTGTTTCACACTGTAAACAAAATATCTAGCACAAAGTTTTTAACGTTTACAGAAACAGAAATAAAAAACCACCGATGTGCTTCAGAAGTGGGTACACTGCTCTCATCCTTCATGGCATTATGCTTTTACAGATATCATGGAAATCTTCTTCATGCTTTGGCATTAAAAACTTTCAAGAACCTGTGTTTATTTTAGCTAGAAAGTATGGGATCCAAGCAATTTTAAATGTTCAGTACTAAACAGAATTATTGGGGGAAGGGAAGCAACACCTGCTTTTGTCTTTTACAATTACTAAAAAACAACAACAAAAAACAACAACAACAACAAAAAAACAACAACAAAAAAAAAAAACACCAAAAAACCCAAAAAAAACCAAAAGAAAACAAAAAAACCCCAAAAAACCAAAAAAAAAACAAAAACAAAAACAAAAAAACCCCAAAGCTTTCTGACAGCATATTGGAAGTAATTATGTGTCATACCTTCTCAAAGTAAAAACCAAACTGCAAATACTGGTGAGAAAAGAATAAATATAAGGATGTCTATTAACCCTATGCATTTTAGAAATGATGGAAAACTGTGCGAGGAACCTTTTGCTAACTCTAAACAACAGAGCATTCTAGAAATAACACAACACTTCTTCACTTCTTCATCATAGTGAAAATTCAATTACATCTTCAGCAATTTGCAGATATCTGCATTTACATTAGTTTATAAATGCTAGTTTATGCTTTAACAGGAGTATGAAGTCAAAATTAAGATTTCCTGGCGTGTTATATAGAAGAGTTCAATAATTTGTGATGAACGTATCTTGTGGATTAGAGTCAGAAAGTTGCTTTCCTATTGACCTAAAATCTTTTCTTATCAGTGTATATTCTGTGTTTGAGGAAACAGATTTGAGATTTCCCATTTTTCTGGCACATTCTTGCTCTTTCAGTATTATATTCACTACATTTTTAATAGTATTTTAAATATGAGAAAGATAAGGTGTTTCTTGCTTTGTGTGGTAGATATATATTTTTTCCTGAGATAAGAGAGCTTGGTTTCTGGCATAATAAATTCTTTCCTTCTTCAGTCAGTAACCACTGGGAACTAGAGAAAAACTGGTCAGATAAGCATCTGAACTTGGGTGAGGAACATCCAATAATTTCAAAATTAATTACTCTCATTTTTAAATCTCTGTGTTTCATCTCTATTCTGTAGTTGCCACACTTCACCTTTCAGTCTTCAGCTACTGTTATACTCTTGGCTGACAGACAGTAGAGCTTTGTTGTTCAATTTCTATGCTCTGAACAAATCACATCTCTGATAATCTAGACAAAAATCACCACATTGTATCTTGTTACGAAACAATCCTGTTATAGCACAGAATTTTCAAACTTGAAGCCTGGGTGGAACATTTACAAATCAGATAGTACTTTCTTGTACTTCTTTTTCCTTATCATAATACAATCTAATTCATGATGGTATAGAATTGTGTCTACCGAAAATGCTTTACTGATAATGGTTATTTCCATAAAGTCAAACACAGTAGCTCACAGGGAGGTTTGAGAATCAATTAATAAAGGATCAAATTCTTGGGAGAGAAAGCCTTAAATGCTCTCCACACTTAGTCATCCAATTATATCTTATAGGTGCAACGGCATCCTTCCCTCTCTCTTCTTAAAAGATTGGATATTTACATTAAACACCTGCTAACCCAAAAAAGAAAGTGAAGAACTCATAAACTGATTTTAAAAAATTAACAAAACAAATAAACTACAACAATTGTACCTGCAACCACTGGAGATTTCCTGTCGTCCAGAAGCTGAATAGCAGTGCTAGCTGTCACCACATTGCTCTTGTTGGCAGTTTCTGCGGGGTGTAGTAAGGGGAAAAAAAATTGAAACAATATATTTAAAAACAAGGAAATTGGGGGGTTTTTTCCTGGTTTTAGGTAACAGTCTATGTGGATATGGTGTTCAGAAAATAAAACAGGGAGCATCAAGTTCTCCATGTATGCACAGAACACACTGGCACCGCCATTTTAAATTCCCCAGCGTCCCAAAAACAAGCTTAAATATCTGAAATGAGTCATCAGGTTTTGTCTCCTCTGCTAAAAGGGCAGCAAAGGTGACAGCTGGCAGGGCCTCTCAAAAATGCAGACATTTACTCTGTTGGACTTGCCCTGCTTAAAATACCTGTTAAAATGTAGTTCTACCTGTGCAAATATTAAACGAAAAGTGTTACACCACATCTTGGGGTTTCACTTGCAGCCCCGAAAAAGACACACCTGGTCAAAGGACCAGTGAAAAAGCTGCAAATTTCAGCGCCTATTTCAGATCAATATTTGAGATTAGCTACAAAGCCCACTCCATAGTGCCACACTTGGAATCATTCCTGCACCTTGCATGGCTCAGAATTTAGGGAATGACAAAATTATAGACCTGTGCTGAACGGGATTGAATAGACAAAGCTCCCAGGTATTTGTTCAGCAGCTCTTCTGTACCAGAGTGGAAAATGGTCAGCATTGAAAATGTTCTCCTTATCTTCAGCTGTCAGGAAGTCTCTTGAGAAAAGAGAGAGAAAGAAAAACATTGTTTTTTGTTGCATGGCACACAATAGTTTCTAGCTTTGAAAGAAAAGAAAAAAAAAATGCAGTCTTTTACAAAAGAAAGTGGTTTGGGACAATTTTTCTAATACCATTTGTTCAACAAAAGAGTTAAATTGAGTCACTAATAATTATTTGTGACACACAATAACTTTTGTTGTGAAAGACGTTAAAAGTACTAAAAACCAGTACCTCTAAGAACCACTAAAATTTTTTTACTGATGTGTACAAATAAAAATGCTTAGTCTAAAAAAACCTTTTTCTTTCAGCACAATATAAGAACTGTGAGCTGCACAAGGTGGAAAAGGCACTGGAGATTTGGTAGTCTGTTGCCACTGGCATTCACTCTTGAGTAGTGAAAAAAAGGGTAATTTTACAGCCTACGTTCAAAATACTATGTAGGAGGTGGTAGAGGACAATTAAATACTTTATTCGTTAATAATTTCAGGGAACGCTGACAGAGGAAAATTTATGCCAAGAGCAAGTACAGTGTCCACACTATTGTTCTGGTTTTCTGTCTGACTAACAAATTGTAGTGCTGTTGATGTCACCTACTTGTGCAAGAATATTTGTCCTCAGATAAGCACCATAGAACTTTATATTCAATAAGCTTAGTTTATAATAAGAAAATCAAACACAGATTTTCTTTTACACGCATAATACCTTCGCTAGATTACATGTTCTCCAAGGAAAATGGGAAACTCTTATATGATGAGGTCTCCTGATTACTCTTTCACCCAATCCAATTCTGTCACTTGGCCTTTCAACACCAAAAATATTTTCCACAACAGTGATGCAAAACCCCTTAAAAAGCCTACAGGTATTTGTTTTCAGGTGGTGCAGTAAAAGGTGTAGCATATTCATAATTCTGCTCTGAAGAAGAGAAATGTGAGGCTGGGAGTGTGTGTGCAGGGAAAGCAAATTTATGGGCTACAGGTGTAAAATAGTCCATTGTTCCAAAAGTTCCAGTCAAAGAAAGAATCTAAGGGATCTTAGGAAATCTTTCTAACTGGTTCTATGTGAAGAAACAGTAGACGGGCTGCATAAAAACAAACAATTTTTTCTCTCTTTTCTTCTCTGGCTGCCAGGCACAGTTTGTTACTTACTGGTTTGTCAGCTGCTCTGGGCCCACAAACAGGTTGATGCGAGAGAGTCCAGTCCGTGTCCCAAGGAAGGCAACTTCCACTCCCTTGTCAGAGTTTCTGAAACAGTGCAGAACACAAGCAAAGATAATGCTTCAGACAGTAAACAGATAAAGCTGCATCACTGTCACAGAAAGCACAAGTGCGGACGTTTTTGAGAGAGATTATTGTGAGCATAGTTTCCTTATTTATTGATTTACTCTTAAATGCTGTTTTTTAAGTTATAGTCATCTGGGTTTTGAATAGTATGCAATGTAGAAATGCTGTTTAGACCAAGAGTCCCTAAGAAGCCAAACACAATAAATTTTGTAGGATTTTTAGGGAGGGATTGCATAGAAGCCATTGATCTGGAATTCCTGCCCATCTCGGAATCACTGTGTGTCGGTGGTTAATAAATAGCTTGTATGTAGCTAAGCCACACCTTTTCAATTGCATAGAAGCCATTGAAAAGGTGTGGCTTAGCTACATACAAGCTATTTATTAATGTGTCGGTGGTTAATAAATAGCTTGTATGTAGATAAGTAGGGAGGGATTGCATAGAAGCCATTGAATAAAAAGGTGTGGCTTAGCTACATACAAGCTATTTATTAACCACCGACACACAGTGATTCCGAGATGGGCAGGAATTCCAGATCTTGCTCCCAGTCCACGCAACATTTCTGTGGTATATTTATGCTTCAAGTCATAGGTGTGACTATTGCTCAGGTAAGCAAACATATTTAAAACAGGTAGCTGAGAGTCAAACTTAGGACAGGCTTTAGCCTCTAGAACTTGAGAAAAAATGTGACAGATATCTCAGACTGAGCTCTGCTGCTGCACTCTATCAGTAGCAAGCTATTTTAAAACTAATTCTTGTATGACTGCAAGAACTTCAGTCCCATTACCACAAAACCAGGGACCAGAGCCATTTTATTGTTTCACATTAATGAGACAGAATGAAACAGTCAGAAACTGACAGGGCATCAAAAGTTTCCCACTGGCATCATTCCACAGCTGTCCTTGTGTTTACTGGATCTGTTATTTCATTGTGTAGGAGGATTCAAAGACACCTTACACCTCTTGATGTCCACAGTATGCTAGCATGCAACAAATTCTTATCTTTACCTTCTCAGAGAAGGCTGGATAACTCTGTTTGATGAACCAGACCTTATCATGTTGCTTTTATTCATTCAGTATGAGTACATGCAGTACAGCAACGTATTTTTTCGTTCACCTTTTATAAAATGGTTGAAATTTAGCAAAATCTAATCAGGATAATCTCCAGAACTGCCTTTCAACCACAGTATTTCATGCAAACTGCTAAGCTTAACACCTGAGTAATATGGATAAAAACTTGTTACTTAACACATTAGTGCATCATAGCATAAATGAATAAAGTGAAAGATATAAACTTTGAAAAGGACTGGCTAATCTCCTGATTCTCCCTAACAGAAACCTAGATCCCAGGTAGTTCTGGAAAACAAACAAGTTGAGGATTAAAGAAATTATTTATCAGCACAAGTTTTTCTATATATAATTTATTCTGACACAAAGTTCCAATTGCATCAGTAATTTTGGTAAATTTTGCATTAAATTTCTCAAGCACCCTTTGTTAAAAATACACAGAACTGTAAGTTGCAGTTAGTGTACAATGTCACCAGTTTAATTGTGGAAATTGGGTAACCCTTCAGCTAATCCTCATGACATACTCTGCAAGTTAAACACTTCAGATTGAACTCAAACTTGGTGGTATTTAGGATCAAATAGTCAGTATAATATTTTCATGTATATCAGGATTTGTTAGACATTCCATCAGTTCATTAATATAACTATTAAAAATACACCCATGACTGATACACAATGATGGACGCAAAGATCACTTACTCTGATTTATTCAACGCTAGACTGGTCCAATAAGCTTCAATTGGTGCACTCACAACTGCATCAAACAAAACTTCCTGGATCAATTCTTTATCACCTGTTACAATACAATAAAATCAGTAATTGTATGGGCATATAAAGACCAAACAGTAGGGTTTTCTTACATTTTGCTGTATTTTATCTGTGATATGCTTTCAAACATTTTGCACTATGAAGTGTTTACTATGTTATATTTCACAGAATTTTACCACAATGCAGTTTTTCCCACACAATTTCATTGCATTGGCAACAACTTTAGATTTAAAACCAAACAACGATCCTCCACTGCATGTAACTCATTCATTAATATATTATTTAATGCTCATATCTGCATGTGCCATAAGGTTACAGGTAGGTCTAGAAACAGGAACAAAAGCTCTGCATTTCTGCAAACATACAGAATACGCACCTATCTGAATTTTTTATTCTACTTTGCAGTTCAGAAATGCTAATTACCTACACATCCTCCCTAAAATACTCATGAAATATCTGGTATATTCTCTAGACGTGTGAGCTGAGGATTGATTTAGATCAGTCATGTTTACTTTATAAAACCACATGGAGTGATAATTTTGCATAGTACAGTTACAGCATCTGAACAGAAACTTGAATGTTTGGTACAGGCACATAGTTTACTGTAAAAGTCAGAAATTTGTATCATAATTAATGCTACTACTACTAATAATAGATAATTAATGCTAGTAAATATTAATATCTTTATTGATACCCTGGAAAAAGCTCAAAACCAAATGAAATTGCAAAGCAACATCAGCTAAGCAACCCTATCTCAAATCCTCATTGGTTAAATTAAGTAGCTTTACATTCTGTAGAAGGTTAAGTACGACAGTTTTTAGCTGGGCTAAAGCCTGCAAATCCATGTTTAACAAAATACTTGCATTGGAGCAGGGGCTCTTTTCCTGTGAGGTAGCGTTTAATTGCTTCTAACTGAGTCATCTGCCGGTGTTCAGGGTGTAAGTCAGTGTTGCAATAGGACCTGTGAACATGTTGTCAAAGCAATAAAAAGTTATATGCACAAGCACGATCTCTCTTTGTCTTTGAACATAAAGAATTGGGCTCTCCAAGCACAAGCAATATGAAACTGAGAAGGGTAACAGACACTAATTTCATGCTTTATTTAAGGCTTACCATTCATCTGCTAAAGATACATCAGGGTGTTCTAAATCATGTAAACCTGTAACAGGAATAATAATGCATTGTTTAGGGAGAAGTCTGGGTAACAGATGGTTATTTGCATACACTCCATAACATAAACCCTTCTTGGAAAGTGCATTATAACCATAACGAAATAAATCACAGTAAACTATGTTCAAATACACTTTAGGGTCTAATAGACTGGCAAAACTAGTTTAATCAGATCTAAAACTGAAAAGGGAAGAAAATTTTTTTATGCTGATATGTTTAACTTATATGAGTTATTCACGTAATATATTTAAAGTTTAGAAGAAAATCTGAGCAAAGATGAATGGAAAATGGTAACCGACTCCTGTTCATACACCCCCATTCTCTTTGGCCAGTAAAGTTCTTTATGCTAAAATACACACTTCTCATTTCATGTGAGTTGTTCTCCTTCTCTAATAAAGAAAAAAATCATTAAGAACAATTCCCTCAAAACCTAAGCACACAGCCCATGAACACAAACAGCAATTTATAGGATCATTCAGAAAAGGCTTTTTGTACTAACAGGTCGCACAAATGCCTGTAAACAAGAACTATATCATCAGTTATATAGCACAATAAAAATGCACTTTGGCAATTTTAAAAACTCTTAAAACGCTTATCAATAGACAATAAGCAAATAGGGTTCAGCAGGCAGCATCTGGGTTTAACCCCACAGAGCACATAATGAACAAGGACAGAACAACAGTGACTAAGGCAGGCAGGGAAGCCAAAACAGGAATTAGAACTGTGGTCCCTGGGGAGGACAGTGAGGGGGAGTGAGAGAGAATCAGTGAAGGTAAGAGTGGGAGAGAAGGAACTGTTAATTATGGTTTTGTTAACATTTCTGGCCTGCACCTGGGACTCAAGACTGGCTGAGATGTGTGGCTGCATTAAAGAACATCAGTGAGAGGAATGTTGGGAACAGTCTGGGGAGTGAGTAGCCCCGAGCCTTCTGCTGTGCCTTTTTTGTACTTGCAGTGCAGGTACTCGAACCTCAATGAACTTCTTTTTACACCTCTCCTGAGTACAAGAACATATTCATGTCCCAAAATAAAGCCGAGGAACAAAGCCCTGAACAAATTAACTGTCTTAACATCACTGACAAAACAAGAAGAAGAACAAGAAATAGAGACTTCAGCATAAAATCCGAAAGCATTCCTCTATTGAAACAGTTCTTGCTCAGCTGCTTCTAAAATTTTCAACCCTCCCCTCAACCTGCTGAAATGCCTCCACTCTTCCTTCATCTTCAGAAACCTTCTTGCCAAACAGCTTTATCACTACACACAGTTGACTCCTCCACTTATTTAGTTGGGGACTTACGCAAAACCAAAGAACAGTTCATTCCCTGGGTACCTCTACTACTATTATAAATATGTAAATCCTTGTAGATAATGTACAAAACAGTTATAGCTCTGAAAAATTTCACAATGTATAGTCTGTGAACAAAAACAGTAGCCATTACAGTGTTCTTAGTGGTTACTTCATTCAGAAAACACCACAAATCATTGGCCATAAGTTGTTCTCTGGAACACTGAGAGAGGAAGATGGAAGATGATCCCGTTTAAAGAAGACTCACAAACAATCTGACTATGCTTAAAATACTGTGAAGCAAAAGACCTTTAAAGAAAAAAGAAAAGTCTAATTCCCTTATGGAATCTGCAGACTAATGTACAAGCTTTATGAATTACCAAATCAACAATAAAACTACTGTGTAAGCCACATGAGAAGGTAGGTACCTTACCTTCTTCTACAGTTACATTCCCTCTGAAGAAGTATTTTCCATGTCCTCTAGAGAGAGCCACACCTAAACTGTGCAGAGAAATAAAGCAGACCTTGAAATCTGTGAGACAAACAACAGCAGACATTCAGAGCTATTTTCATTTTTAACGTTTCCAGCTCGTGTACTATGATTAACGTAAAACTGTTTGTTTCCAAACCCTCACCAATTATATTTATTGTTCAATTAGTTGCTTCAATGATGTCTCAGTTCTGATGTGCCTGCAACAATTGGCTGTATTTATGTGTGCTTAGAGGTGCAGTAAACCATTATTCCCTGGCAAACTAATAAATGAGCCCCTCTAAGCTCACTGCTGTTCACCCAGCATGAGATTTCTTCAGCTGAGCCTTGAACATGTTCATGGCCTTACAATGAAGGAGACATTTTTTTTGTAAATCAGACTAAGCTGTTGAGAAACTATAGAAATGTGGGAATTGATGGAGCTACTGAGAGAAAAAGAATTTCAAATGTGACAACAGCATCGTGACTCCTCCTGGACTAATTTTTTCTGCCTTTCATACTTTTAGCTAGTATAGCTCTTTTGTATTGTCTTCAGCTTCATAAATTCTCAACAGTTATACACCGTGTTTTGGTCAGGTTTTCAAACTATCATTTAAAACATCCAAGTTTAACGAAGCGGCTGGGGGATTCCATGCCTCTTGCTATTGAACAAAAACATGGAATACCTTCTGGCATTCATTCATTCATTGAAGGGGATTGTCTTGGGCTAGGAATCTGCCAGTAATCAGCAAGACTGCAAATGGCTGGGCTGATACTTGAAGTACACGTAGAGGCACCAAATCCAAGAGCACACAAGCTGCCATCAGCAGCTCAGTCTAGGAAAGGGCTGAACACGAAACATCTTTGACACTACATTGTATATTTTAATAAATGGTGCCCCTGCAGTTGCCCTGAAACTGTACAACAACCCAAAACTAGATACAAACCATGTTGGAAAAACCAGGACTATTTTCCTAACTGTATTTCTGTCCTTAGCACCATGACTGGCACTACATGCATGTATGTAGCCCCATTTCTGTTTTCTTAATAGTGCAAGAGTGCCAGTGCAGAAGAAAAACAAACAAACAAACAAACAAAAAAGAAAAACAAACAGCAACTACAAAAAACTCCACAAAATAAGAACTGAACAAAAAACCCACTGAGTATTACCAGCCATGAGTAAATTTTAACACGTATTAGAGGTCAGAGAAACATGCCTACAGTTTCTCTGTGTGGTAATGTAGCTCAAGTTATTTGAAACTGTTCCATTGAAGAAAATTTCAGTTGAGTATCGCAACAGCCAAACTCCTGCCTTAAGTGCAAGGTACAGTGAGTGGATTATTTCTAGTTCAAATATGAGCATTTTTAAAGTGACTACCTGTTTTTCTTTTCCTTTCTTTTTTTTTCTCCTAAAATGCATGCCACAATTGCCGACTTACTCGGTTTTAGTTGTAGAAATACACTGAAGGTAGTTCAGAGAAAGAAAACATCCAAACCTCAAATTGGAAGTGAAATACTATCTCATTTTGCATTACATTCTTGTTGTGGGAAAAAAAAAAATAAAATGGGGCTCAAGATGTAGTTACTTAAATGGATTATAGTATTTATAGCCCTCCAAGTACTTGCGAAAGCCTTTCATTCAATGTAAACCTCAACCGAATATTTTTTCAATGAAATGGAAGCCATGACAAACACTGCGAGTTTGCCTGTGTGAGCTTGCACAAACTTTCCATCCCTGGAAAAGCTGAAAGGAATGCTGGTAGGCTCCTATTCCTTGCTATTTCCAGCATTGTCCAGGGATATTTCATTGTCAGCTTTTGCTGATGAGCTTTTAATGAGTTCACAAGCTATGCATAAGCACAAATCCAACAAGTCAGATGAAACATTCATTTATTATGGCTGGCTCTACCTGAATGGAGTACCCTTGATGTCTGTATAATAGTAGTCATTTGTCATCACCAGTACCCGCTTCTAGATTCAGAACAAGAAAGTCAGAAAGGGAGAGGGGAAGAAGTTAGTTTGCTATAAGAAATGTATAAAAGATCAAGCGGTATGTCACTGACAAAATTAGAAGCAATGTTTACATTCAGTGAGCGGAAAAATATATACTGCAGGGAACCATATTTATAGCAACCTTAAGAAGAATATTAAAAATTATCTGCTTGCTTTATATTTGGTTGGAATAATATTTTAGACATTGTACCCCTTTGTCCACTGTCTTCTTCACTTCCATGGAGAATTTTCCTGTTTTCCGGTTCACCATTGCATTTCGGAGCTGAAATGAAGGAAATGTGTGTCAATTCCTTTATTTGCCTTTTCTGTAATCCTTTTAACTCTGAGCTCTCCAGTACACTCATTTGGCCTAAGTAGTACTCAATTTTCTTAATTTCTTCGTTTTCCATGGTTCTACTACACATTGAAGAACTCACTTACAGATTTTATTAGTTTCTGTACAGGCCAAGGCTCCTGCCATACAATTTTAAGCTAAGGTACAAAAGATAGGAGCTCTCAGCATCCTTCATAGTAAAATCGTTTTACGCGTAGTAATCTGGATTTTATTTGGGATGAACAATGTAACAGACTACTATTCTGCAGTTCCAGCATGGGAAGGTAAGGACTAGATTCCCAGCTGCATTTAGCTGGTTAGACCAGGGCCCAGTGTTTAAATACATCAACTATGACACAGACAATAAGAAAGCAAAAAAAAAAGAGAAAACCCCACTTACCTTAGACTATTTATTCTGCTTAAGAATTTACATTAGGCTGCATCCTTAACAAGCATCAGAAACTTCATCCTAACTGCATCAGAAATTAACACTAGCCCACAAAAACCAGAATGACAGCTCATTTGATCAGTAACATGATTCAGTGGAAACACACAGCTACAGAGCTCTGCAATTCTCTCTGGTTGTCCATTGATGTCCAGGCATCCCTCACAAGGTAATAAATTTTAGCTCTGTAGTGGAAGCCCTAGGTCAGTCACAACTTTAACAATTGGCCTGGACCTCTCCCTCTCAGAGTCTTCCAAAAGACATTTTAAATCCCCTTCAAAAACGTGTTTCATCGCTTTATAAGCCAAAAATCCAGAGAAGCTAGGGAAAACAGAAAACAAATAGAAAAGGGTTTATACACAATGATTTACCTGCTTCTCTGCAAGTTAAATCTATTACTGTTTAGATCACCACAAACACTTATTTCTCTACATGCAGCCCATGCTCCCAAACCTGATAGCTGCAAAGTCCCTGGCCCATCATCCCTAAAAACTCTTCCATTAGCACATCTTGTTGCTCCCTAGGAAAAGAAGAGCCCTCCTCCCAAAGGACACACAGCGTCTCTCTTAGGTGAACGTGCCATGATGACAAAAAGAAGAGTAAAAACCCAACAACCATCCCCCAGGTCTGAAAGCCAAAATGACCAGCAGTGTCCCCAAGGATGAGGACCGGCCACCCCAGCACAGCTGGTCTGAGGGTAGGGTCTCTGGGCTGAAACTGAAGACAAGATGTTTTTTTGAGAAATCTTTAGCCTTAGGGTTTTGAATTTGCCTACTTATCAGTTCAGGACTTCAGGGAAGAAATTAAAAAGTTGCTCTTTAACAGTTACACCATCCATAAATGGAAAAATTTCATTTGAACACCCTTAGATTTAATAACGGAAGAGGTGAGCTATTTTGCTTGCTGTGTGAAAAAGCACCTACAGATGTTTTGAAGTTGTAGTCCTCATTACAATTTGAAAATTCCATTATTACTAATCAATGCAGCATTTAAAATGCAGGAAAATATTGACAAAATGAGCATTTTTATGCCTCTTCTATTGCTTATCTATCTGAACGCAATTTTGAACATCATGTTCTTGCTGAATTAATATCTCCTGTTCTACAGTGCCTTATGCCAGATTGACCAATTCAGTCGAGGTTTAATGAGAATTTGTGAAGACAGACGTATCAATGCACTCTGCAGCTTCCTGAGTTAGTATGGAAGGAAAAGAGAATGACCAAACTTGCCAGTGAAATATCTGTTTTTATTCCCACAGACAAGTTGAGCATGGCTGACCTATCAAAAACTGCAAACTTTGCAGCTCTTTAAATTTAATTCTAGGGCATCTAGATTTGAATTAACAGTCTTACTCTTCTGTCAGTGAGTGTAAAAGAATAATTTTTAGCTGGAGGCATATATAAAATAAAGCATATATTTTACAGTAAATTTTTTTTAACAATACATAATAGGCAATTCTGGAAATAGTTTCCTATTTTAAGTTTTGTGGTTTTGGACTTAGAGAGCTGGTCTTAATTAGCCATCTACTTTCTAACATTTACAGAACAGTTCCATTTATCTTTAACATGGCTTTCATTTTTCTCCTATTGGTGCCTGCAGTTGTCTAAGACCCATTCCTCCCACAAGCCTCAGGCAAGTCATAGATTTACTGAAAGGATCTCCAAATTCTCAGTAGTGTTTAAGATCAAGTCTGCATGTAGGATTTAGTGTTTTACTCTTTTTTTTTTTTCTGCTTGCTATGATTGCATTTCTTGGCTTTGTAATCCGGTTTCTCAGCTCTTCTGCAGTTTCATATCCCTCCTCAAATGCGTAAAATAAGTACTGCCTCAGTTGGCTTCAAGCCCCAAAACATTCATTCATGGTCTTTTTTTATTTGGGAAAAAAAAATATTTCATTCAGCTAGAAATTATAATAGAAGAATTTTAAGTGAGTTAATGAGAAAAAGGTTTCTATCCAAACTGAAACATCTCCTCTTTGGTACTGTGTATTTGCAAGCCTTGCTGGAAGACACTGTTAACTTAACAAGCTCATGCTAAAATTTCTGTTTCTAATAAAATGTCTTAACAGCAAGATAGCAGGTATTGTTAACCTGGAAAATGAGCTGATATATTTATGACAACAATATTTCATGGTGAAAAAAATTCCAACCTTAGTTTGGTCACCTTTTCCTTATTGGATCACCGGAGAAAACCCATGTCTTCACCTTTCAGAGTAATAAGCATTATTGCTCCTTCAACAAAATATCTTTCAACCAATTCCTAACAACTCAGTTTCACTGCTGTAGTATGAGATCATTCTATATTCTTGGAAAACTATGTAACCATTAAATTAATGTGGCAAAAAGTAAGAAAATGTCTTAATCAGCTTCTACATAAGTGTTTCATGGGAGAAAAATATACCAGTAGTAGTCTATGTTATTAAAAGCAGCTATATGAATACATTAATTCTTTCCCTCTGCAGTTGAATAAACAATGCTTTACTACCCAAGCTTGGAAAATATCAAGAACATCAAATCCAAGGCCTTGGGTGAAGCAGAGCCACATGTAGCTTATTTCTGTATTACAGTTAAAAATTCATTTTTAATAAACATTTTATAGGTGAAAGGCAAAGATTCAGATGTAATGTATGTATATACTTTTCATCAAAATGTGAAATAAAAATTTTGCACCCTTCAGATAGACAAAACTCAATTTTTGTTAGAAATTTTCAGAAAAAGTGACGGACCTTAGGGGTGTCAGTCAAAGGCAGTACTTAGAGCTGAATTTGGACTTTCATGTGTACTCGGATAGAATCTCAATTATTAATAAAACTTGATTTTCAATGTCACCAAAATAGCTCAATGTTCCATTATATAAACCACTGAACTTCTACTAAGACATGATTAAAAACAAAGGATTAAAAATGTGAAAATTAAACAGAGGAAATAATGGAAGAAACATAAAGAAAAAATGAAGATAAACCAAAGAGAAATAACAAGAAGAAAAATCATGAAGGTTTAAAATCTGTGTGTAAGTACAGCAATAACGTTTGAAAGGACAGAGGAAATTTTAAAAGGTCATTAGCAGAGAAACTGGTTGAGTAATACTGACCCAAGATAAGAGGAAAAGCAGAGTACAAAACATGGGGCCAATGAGATTGCCAAGACTGCAGAAGGCTGCTACAATATACGAAAATCTTATGAGGAAACCTTAAATAGTGTGTGCATAGAAAATGACAAAAAACTATAAAAACGTTGAAAAAGTTTGTGTGTGCACTCCAACAGAAAACTTCAACTTAGGAAGTGAAATGGCCTCTGAGGAGAGGCCAAGGACAATCTATCACCTGGTGAAACAGACCTTGCTTAAAACATAGATGAACTGTTTCACTATTCACAAAGGGGGTGGAGAGAGAGTGGAATGCAAGATATATATTTTGTAAGGGAGAAAGAAAATATAGACTTATGTCAGAACAGGGATCAAGAAATTAGGACATCTGAAGACTGACAAGACTCCAGGGGCTGCTGTACGTGATCCATCCCAGATTTCGGAAGGACATGACAAAGTAAATATTGGAACCTTCAGTGGATGTATTCAAACCTCTCTGGAAAAGCAGAGGTACGAGAGACTTGAGAGAAGCTAACACAGGACTGATATTTGAGAAGGGATCGAGGAGACATCTATGAAAAATACAGACATGCAGTCGTGACTTTGGCAGGAGGGACCTTATGGGAAAAACTAAATTACGGGACAGAAAGGCGAACACCTGGAAAGTTACGATTTAATTAGGGACAGTCAGCACAGATTCACACAAAACGAATCATGCCTAGCAAATCAGATTTATTGAGGAAGTGACAGAAAGAACAGGCAAAGGTTAAGCCATGGACATAAGGAAAGCTTTTGATACAGTACTGCAAAAAAGGCTAAGCCTGAAAAGTAAGAAAGAATAAGATAAAGAGTGAACTACAGAGTAGATGGAACACTGAAAAATGAGGTTAATGGAAAGCATTGTGTGATAGACACAGAACTCATGCTCCTGCAGCTACCCATGTGTCTGAAATTAGAGTTTGGAGTGAAACTCTGCTCTGCACACAGGTCAAAGAATCCAATTTCGTTTATTCATTTTTTGACTTTGTACATTAAGTAAAACACCTCCCATTACTTCCATTAAGGAAAGAAGGATCTCATGGAAAGAAGATCAACTCATTTCTGAGTTTCAGCAGTTGTCTGGGCCAGCTCTAAGGAGACATTCTATTCCTGTTTCTAAGGCTATATTTGCTATCCAGCACAAATACACAATGGGATGCATGGAGACTGCAAGGGTGATGAGTTTTACCAAAAATACAAAGAGTCTGTGTTTGTGGTGTATGCATATGTAAGGAAGAAGCAATGCAAAACAGTTATAAAATTCTGAATGAAATAAAAGGGACTATTGTCCTTCCCTTCCTGAGAGCAGTCAGGTGGCCTCTCTAATGACTACTTAAACAGTTTCCAGGTACAGTAGTGGGATGCAAGAATGTCTTCTGACAGGGTTTTAAGGTGACACATCACTTACCACATCATCTCTGTCTTCCCACTCAACCTCAGAAAGATCCACACTACTGTAGTTGGGCTTTCTTCGTTTCTTCCCCTCTTCATACTGGTATAAAAAAGGTGAAATATTTAGCACATCCTGTTTTACTTGCACAGCAATTTTTCTATGAGAAGATTTAAAAAGTTTCTGAATGCATGCTGACGGTAAGCAATACACTTAGCTGTAAGTAGCTCAATTCATACAAAGCACACCATACTCCTGCAGAAATGCTCCCTGTGAACTAAAAACCTACATCACATGATTATTTGCATGACCTCTTGCCATGATGCAGAGCTTTTCTTGATGGACACACAGAGAGGTCAAACTCAGCTGTTGTACCTTCTTCTTTCCATGTGGGAAATACATGAGACCTTGGATCTTGCAGTTTATGTTAAATATTTCCAACTGGCTTTCTCAGCTGTACAGGAAGTTATATTTACTGTAATCTTATCAACAAAATGTTTACCCATTTCACTTCAAACAAGATAAGATACAAGCCTTTGGGAAGTATGGTGTTAACATTTGCTGATACCTCATTTTATCTACAACTTCATGGGGAAAAGCAACATACTAATAATGCTAATGTAGGGGATTTTATCACTATTCACTGTTACGCTGTAAATCGCACATTTAAAATAAACATTCTTGTGACAAATTAATTTGACACCGAGGTGTTTATAACGTGGGAAATTCTGCCCTCTGCTGAACATTCAAAATCAGCCTATTCGTGTAACCACACAAACCTGGCTCTGTGGAAGAAAGAAGTATTTAGGAAGACCTGTGAAGAAAGAACCTGACTGGTTAAGTAAAATTAGGAGACTACATTTGAAAAAAAAGTAAATTTGGGTGATGATCGGCATAAGGTGAAATCCGGTCTTTTATCAAGAGAAACCACAAGTCTTTTTATGAGGTATGACAGGAGACACTGGGGTGCTGTGAAATATCCCCAGATTGCTTTTGTGACTCCTCAGCAGCACCAGAGAAGGATAGACACTGTACCTGCAAGGCAATATATATATGGTTGATTCTCCTCCCTCAGGCCAGGACCAGCTACACCATAAACCAAACCTGTCGGTGTTTGAGACAAGCAATTCATCACCACAGCCAGTGGCACAGGCACTTTCAATCACATTCTGCAGATTACAGAAAGACCAAGGGAAAGCCTTGCTCTCTGAGCATTAAGAAGGTTGTTCCCATCCTGACTTTTCCCTCCCTGAATTAAAAATTCTCATATAAATCCCACAGTTGCTTGTGTAGACCACAATACTTAAAAATAGAAACAGCATAAATCTTCCTGAACAGAAAACCTTTAAAAATATTGAGTACAGCAGCATAAACACAAAGAGATTTTGGGATATTGGTAACACTGAAAAGTTTCTCCTAGCATGGGCTTCGCTAAGCTTCCTTAATTTTTGCTCAGAAAAAATTGGATACTCCAGTTTTTCTTACAGACAGTTCTTTTAGGAAATTCTGTGGGATTTTATCCCACAATTCACATTCTTTTATAAAAATAAAATAAAACAACGCAGCAACTCTGTTGGTGTAAGTTCTGAGAAGTGATGCAGATGCAACTGAAAAGTATTTTCATGTGTTTTTCTTGCCCTCTGCTAAAATCCACTATTCTTTTAACAAGTTTGTTTGCTTCTCACCTTCTACAGTTCAACAGATGGGTAGGGAGATGCAAAGAACAACTACTTTCAGTACATGCCTATAGACCAGACTTTGAATCCTGGCAGCTCAGTTCTACAATTAATTCTTTCTACCTGACAGCCCTGACAGCCAGAGAAATAACTATACCCAAATACTGAAGTACAAAAATTGCAGCCAATATAATTAGATCTCACAAGAACAACATATGAGAGGATAACATCCCATTCATTACCAGAGCTTGATTTCTGTAGCTGTGTTTTGCAAGCCTTTCATTATGGCTGCAGCTATATCAATATTATCTTTAATCTTTACAGAGAGTAACTACATCTATTCTCTGTGGCTGCACCAATTAACAGAATAAATCTGTGATCTGATTTAGTCATTCTAGTACAGAAATGGTTACAGCCAATCTCTGAAATACTGAGAGCTGAACAGTGTTGCAAAGACATTAGCTGGCATCATTTGAGTAGAGCAAACAGCTCCTGTACTGATTCCAATGTTTAATTACATCCTCCCTCACAGATGTTGAAGAGCTTCTGGGCTATACTGCATTCTCAGACGTGCAAATCCTTACTTAGACCAGGAGAAGTTGATCTTGTGTGTCTGACAGAAGTAGGCTTCAAACCCAAGGCAAACCATTTGCATCATATTGATTACAGGGTTTATTTTAATCATATAGATTCCACACCTTGCACTCAGAGAGCAAAAACCAAAAACCAAAAGCAAACAAATGAAGAGCAGGATAAAACATCCAAAGTTCTGCAGAGAAGAATCAGAAGCATTCATGTCATAAAAATTCATAATGGTCAAGCAAGAGTTAGGCTCTATAAGGATTCAAAGGAATTGCAAATGCACTTAAATGCATTTAGGACAGGAACTAATGAAGTATTGAGATGTCTAACCCCTTATTCAGCAATTACAGTTTAGGGGCTACTGTTTAATTGCCTGCACAGTAATTCAATAAGTAAAGAATAGATTGATGTTATAGTTCAGAAAAGGACAGCAGAGAAAACAAAACCAACTTGCAGGAAGGATGGGCTACAAAACTTATTTGTACATAATCTTCATAAAGATATCACCTTATTCCCAGCAGTAAATTTACATTATGCTTTTGTAACCAGGGCATCAAACATCAATGCAAGCAGATCAGATATAAAATACTTCATAAATGTAATGTTGAAATGTCCATTCTTCTCTAGTTTCTTTCTAGTTTTATTGCTTAACTAATTTCTTAGCAAAAGTTATTCCTGGATATTGAAGTAATTCCCCAGGTTTTAAAAATAGCATTCGTCTATATCTCCTTCTCTGGTAGCAAACCTAATCTAACCTTTTATCTCTGAGGCTCCTGGGTAAAGTATAAAATACTGATTGAAGCCTGAAGCCAAGCCCATCTGCAAGATTATTATAAAGCATTGAAAAAAATCATTAAGGCATCCATTGGGAAAGATAGAAACTAGGAATTCTACCAAATTACTCTGATTTAAGTACAGGAGAAAAAGAGCTAGATTTAAAATGCTTGCTGTTAATCTTTGGCTGGTATAAAATATGAGGTGATATTATATAGCAGTTAACCCCTGAGAGGGGAAAAAAATGATACTGAAAATTGTTAAATATCTGGGCTGCAAAAGAAGCAACATTTGGTCCGCTCAAAACTGCAGGATGGTTC
The DNA here is from genome assembly GCA_013398055.1 of Ifrita kowaldi. Taxonomy (NCBI): domain Eukaryota; kingdom Metazoa; phylum Chordata; class Aves; order Passeriformes; family Cinclosomatidae; genus Ifrita; species Ifrita kowaldi. The sequence continues at coordinate 716,258 of VZRS01008989.1, read as the reverse complement.
TAACTTATTGTTTGTGAGAAAAACACATGATTTAGTTTTTCCATTAGAATGAGCTTTATCTTACTCAGTATCTCTTGTTTGAGACTGACTCTTATAGCATTAGATGATTCAAACAATGTGTGACGTGCGTTGCTTAAAGACGGAACCACATTTTTTCACCACCCTGTACACAACCATTTACATGTGCCATTATTAAACTCTTTGCTTTGATTTTTTCTATTTTTTTTAACACAAGCAGCCCCAAACCATCTGCATTGAATATGACCAGCCACATGTTTATAGAGTCAGAGTGTAGCAATCTGATCAAGGACAGAGAAAGCTACATCTTAACAGCTGCAATCTTGGGTCTAAGGTGATTGGAATTTCTCAGACGTGCTCTGTCTGGATAACGGGGAAGTAGGAGAGAGGAAGTTGTTGTGATAGCAGCTTTGGAAGCATCACTAGATTTTAGCGAACTTTCCAAGCCACAATGTGGAATCATCTGTGAGAAAATATTATAGCAAGAAAGCACCTACTAAAAAGCAGCCAAAACCTAGAGAGGTAAAACAATTTCAAGGAATATCTCTCCATTGGCAAACTACTAATGTGTGCAAAAGTAAGGAATTAGGTACTGAAAAAACTCGTCCAATTTTAAAACATAGCATCATTCAAGGAAGCTTCATCTTTTTGAATTAGTACTTCAAAATTTGGAGAATATATTAATCTCATCAGGCTTTGAGAATGACCCCTTTTCCTTTTGTTTAGAGGAGACAAATATGCAAATAGATTTTGCTAAGCTTGAATTCTACATAATAAAATATACAATATAATTGTTTCTATAACTGTAGCTTGCACTAAGCCATCCTGCAAAGGTATTCTTATCTACAAAGTCCAATAGGAAAGCTTGAATGAACAAATACCAGAGGAAAAGCATAATTAACTAAAATTACACATTTTTCCAGAGGGTTTTAAATAAACAGACAGAGATTGTGTACACTGTCTTTATTGCAATTCCCTGGTCTGGGCAGTTATTCAGCTCCCTCCCTTCTCTGAGACTCTGCACAATGAAGTTACCACTTATTTATTGTCTGGGGTAGCTTTGACTGTCAAGCAAAGCCTGCAGCTTTTGGGGAGAAAACAGTGTTGGACATGACTTCCTATGGTCAATGCAACCTCCAAGACCTTCACCAGCCCTCCCAGCATAAGCTGCTACTCTGTCCCACTGCTCCCACTGCGGGGACTGTGCAAGGGGAAAGCGTGATTTAAAAAAAAAACCAAAAACCAACAAACAATCAACCCCAACAAAATACAACAACCAAAAAAAACCAAACAAAAAACCCAAAACACAAAAAAACCAAAAGCCATACAAAACCAACAAAAAAATCTTAAACAAACAAATCAACAATAGAAGTGAAAAATCTCTTTCCCTGCTTCACCTGCTTCTAACCTGATAATATGACATCACCCCTGGTGACTGAGCTTTCATTCACCAAGTGCTGCTAAGTTCCAAAACATTCTGCCTGGGGATACATGTGAAGCAGCATCTTAATCTAAATCACTACTGCTTGGGCTTTAAGCTCTTTATTTCATTTGGAATACTTTTTTCTGCGCTCACATGATCCTGGTTGGTCATTTGTGATACTTTAATTTCACGGTTTCCATCCATTCTGCAACCTCAAATGATCTCTTATTGATCTGCACTTAGCCCTGAATCTGTAGAACACTAATAGGAGTTTAGCCAAAAACAAAGTTTCTCTCTATACACACCTCCTTAGTTTAATATTAAAAAAGGTAACACCTTGATTCTCTTAGGAAAAACAACTTCCCTGTCCAAAGACAGATTTTCACGACCAGCCTATTACTTAAGATGTTAATCCAGAAGTTCCTAGGTTATGGTTGGTGGTAGAAACCAGTTATTTCGGATTGATTCTCCATGCCAGATGGCAGTGAAAAATTGCTACACTATAAAATTTGCAGAAATACTGCAGAGAAAAGCTGAAAACAGGAGCCATGTCATTTGCTAGGGAAAAGGGAATAATTTAATTCTAAGTTTCCAGGCAGAGAAAAAGTAGGAACTATTAGATGTGCCATGCACGCAGGAGAACCCTCTAGCAAAACAATAGAAAATAGTTCTTACGCCTCATGTATTTAACCAACTCTGACTACTTACCCTCCTAACATGTGTTTGCTTTTCAAATGGTGCAGTAATGTTTAAAATGATAATGCAATATGGAAATATACCGGGTGAAGTAAAAGTCAGTACAAAATACCAGCTTTAAGTCCCACACCTTGAGCCTGGCCAAGGAGTTCATGGGCTGAGCTCACGTTCTCAGGTGGGTTGCAGTCAATTATCACAGAAACATGGATGTGATTTACTCCACTGAAGAAAACAACCCCTCTATTTGGGATTTTATTTGCATTCTCAGGATTTATCATGTAGGATTATGTAAAACTGGCAGCTGCTTATAATTATTTGGGGTTTGAGTAGAAATAATTAAAAACATCTGCCTTTATCTTAATACTAGCAGACTTAAACCCATGAGCTCAGTTATACCTAACTTCAAAGCTAAAAGCAAAGAATAAAAGAAAGCTTCACATATTGCTAACAAATTTTCAGTGATTCATTTATATGTACAACCAGTTATTCAACAGCCTTCAAACCTTTAATTATCGTTTAAATATATGTAATTTTGCACTTCTAATTAGATAGCAATTTAATGCTCTCACAGGGATTCAGATGGGCTGTCTTTTTTGAAATGTAAACCCCAATAGGAATAATCATTGGCATTCAAGTGATTGAATTCTTCAGTTATTTAAATGAACGTGAGGCATTTACACTGTTCAAATCATTTAAATATTCTGCTGTCAGCTACAGCTGTAGAGTTTTATGGAGTCAATGAATAAAGCAAGGGTAAGTGTAGGTTATCTTACGTTCCAGGCAGGACTCCCCAGAGAGAAATGAGATTTGCTGCTTCTGAAAGGTTAACACTGCTTAAGTGGGGCATTAATGTTTCCCCCGACACTCAGGTTTCTCTGTTTTTCTATATGAGAAGAAACAAATTTTCTCAAAATTTACAGCTACAATAGACTTAATACTGATCTAGAATCTTCAAATACTCCAGGTCCTTTAGATTAATATAATGTGTGGTGAAAGTCCACATTCTGAGGCTGAAATGGTAACTTACTCAGGCACCTGAACCACCAATATATTTTGGGGAAGGCATTGCAATATGATACAAAGGCTTTGATTGCTAGGTGTAACTTTCCCAATCAAAACTGATCAAATTAAAGATGTGCATTCTTGTATAGAAAGCAAGGCATTCACTGAATTCATTTACAGTGATAAGAGCATTCACAAACAGCCATTCATAAACCCCCCATTACAAGCCTTCCAGAGCTTACACTGAGAGTAAGAATAAATGTCTCAATCTTCTCAGAGATAGTGGATTTTGATTTAAACCCTGAAATATTACAAAATCTTTAGTAATCGGGGATGTTATTAGATTAATTAACCTCAGATTTATTTAAAAAATGGTAGTATGCAAATAAAAGATGCAATTTTATTCCAGCACATATGCATTTATCTTTAAAGGCATGTTTTTTTTAATTAATAAACTCAGCCTCCTTGTTCAGGAACTCTGAGTATTCTACCCTAAATGAACCTAGTAATTACTGAAAAAAACCAACCCTGTTCCACTCCCTGAACAAAAATACAAATCCTGGTGCTAAACATGAATCAAAAAAGCCATAGACTTAATAAAAACTGGTAGCAACCTTGCTATTATTTACTGAAAACCAGACAGACATTAGGGGAGAGAGGCAGCAGCACAAACCCCAACACCAGATAAGTTTCACTACTGGGGCGATCTGTGACTGTGGCAGACACTCATCTTCCAGGGACATTCCTTAATTTCTTTGCAATCCTACTACACTTCCCTAAGAAAGCAATTTTCCTCTGGCACCAACCATTAACGGGCTGCAGAGTGACAGTTGCAGTAATGAGCAATCAGCCACAATTAATATGGTGGTTGTTTTTAAGGGCAGGTAAGAAGTATTTACCCCTTGTTTCTCATTCTTCCTTTACATTCAGTAAACTCGTTTCTTTGGCAAACTGTAACGTCATCACCATGACATATTTTCATTTTAAAATCTAATGGTGTAACACCTGGCACAAACCACAAGTGTTAAGAGGCTCCTGAAAAGCAGATTAAACCTGCCATAATCACAGCTGAGGAAAACTGTGTCCTCATGTCCACGTTTCAACGTAGGTAAGGAGCCTCAGACACTAAGAAAAATCTGAAAGTTCACTTTTGATCTCCCAAACAATTTATTATTTTTTTTTATTAGCAGTAGGTCGTGGTGTTCAACAGAATATAAAATTCCAAATTACATCACACAACTGAAAATATTCTTTTGTGGAATGTAAAATACTGCTCTGTAAAAATATAGACTTTTAGTGAAACTCAGCACATAGCAGCATTCCGACACNCACTGCAGCCGCGGGCGCTCCGACACCGCGGGGAGCGGCCCCGCCAGGGACGGCCTCGTGTCCTCCCAGAGCGGTTCCCGAGGGAGCCCTCGCTCCCCACTGACGTGCTTTATTGACTTGTTTGTCAGGACTCATCACCCTACTAAAGTCTTGTAAAGAATGGAACCAAAAAGTTCTTTCTGGTCCCACTGTGGGACGGTGATTGGTGACAGCTCCCAGCCGCAACCTCTGCCAGCACCCACCGAGGATTCAGGTGCAACAGCCACAACCTCTGCCAGCACCCACCAAGGATTCAGAAGCAATAGCCACAACCTCTGCCAGCACCCACCAAGGATTCAGAAGCAATAGCCACAACCTCTGCCAGCACCCACCAAGGATTCAGAAGCAATAGCCACAACCTCTGCCAGCACCCACCAAGGATTCAGAAGCAATAGCCACAACCTCTGCCAGCACCCACCAAGGATTCAGAAGCAATAGCCACAACCTCTGCCAGCACCCACCAAGGATTCAGAAGCAATAGCCACAACCTCTGCCAGCACCCACCAAGGATTCAGAAGCAATAGCCACAACCTCTGCCAGCACCCACCAAGGATTCAGAAGCAATAGCCACAACCTCTGCCAGCACCCACCAAGGATTCAGAAGCAATAGCCACAACCTCTGCCAGCACCCACCAAGGATTCAGAAGCAATAGCCACAACCTCTGCCAGCACCCACCAAGGATTCAGAAGCAATAGCCACAACCTCTGCCAGCACCCACCAAGGATTCAGAAGCAATAGCCACAACCTCTGCCAGCACCCACCAAGGATTCAGAAGCAATAGCCACAACCTCTGCCAGCACCCACCAAGGATTCAGAAGCAATAGCCACAACCTCTGCCAGCACCCACCAAGGATTCAGAAGCAATAGCCACAACCTCTGCCAGCACCCACCAAGGATTCAGAAGCAATAGCCACAACCTCTGCCAGCACCCACTGAGGATTCAGGGAGCATCTTCCTCTCGTTCCGGCAGTCCCTCCCACGACCACCCAACCTGTCATCCTCACCGAAAGCCATGTTTACTCAAAAACCCAGCAGAAGAAACAAGAGACGAAATCTCCAAGAAAAGCATTTTTAAATATAAACCCAATAGAATAATCAGCACAAAAACCTAGCCCGGTTAATGATTACATATGCTGCTCAGTGTTAGATAAAAATCTGGTGCAACAGGAAGCATTCTGTGCTGTTTGCTATCCTGCCTCTCTGCTCTGTGTCCCAGAAGACAATTCCTTAAAATGCAGTACATCAGCTTCAGAACTAATAGATATGGGGTTATGAACTCGGGAATTCAGTAATATTCTAGTTTTACATCACTGCCGGAAAATATAATAACAGGATAAGCCAGTGTGGATCAAGTCAGTAATCAATGAAGCTTGACTGTAACTCTAAGACACAAATAATTTCAGCTAGTATCTTTAGTGAATTATCTAATTCCAGATCTACAGGCCTATTTTCACATAGTTATTGTCACAAATTTCGTGGAATCTTACAATGGTATCAGGATTTGGCCTGCAATATTGAACCAAGGGCCCAGGCCAGCAATCACTTCACTCTCAAAAACTCCACTGATGTCAACAGGAGACTCTCATTACCCACGACTGACAGAACCCAGAGGTAAAAATGACTCTTCCAAAACCTGAAATGAACAGACCATGAGTATATCACAGTGAGTTCCCCTAGCTGACAGCTTATGGGCTACTGCCCAACATTTTGATTTAAAAAAGAGGGTCTATTGTATAAGGTAATGAAGTAAGTGCCCTCAGGATGTACATTTGGTGAGGGATGTACAAAACCACCTTTTGCCTCATCAGAGCAAAACATCAGAAATTAGGAAGAGGGTGACACCCTCTGTCATCCTAACTTAAGAGTTATCCACAGTTCCTGGACTTCATCATTTTCTGTTTTATAAAATATCTATTTTATAATGGATAAATACTACTAATAATTTTAAAATAAGTAATTTGCCAGAAGAGAACGGGACACTACAGCAAAGACACGAGTTATCAGATCCTTGTGGCGTAGAGAGAGAACTTTCTAATGTATTCCTGTGGCTTGCAAACCTGGGATGCCAAATTTACCCATTGAAGCTTCCTTGTTGCACTTTTCATGCTGTACTCTACTCCAGTTAAAAACTAAACTATATGCTAATACAAATGTTGATTTAGTGTGTAATTCCTAGCCCAAATCTTTGAAAGACAAATTCTTTTGCTGGATGAAGGCTTCAGATGCGCTAATGACTTAATGAATCATGCTTGTCAATAATTTTATTTTCAAATTAAATTATCCACCCGGTTAATATTTCTGATTTCTGCTGAAATATTGTTGAAACTGGACGTTGCTTGGAGTGCCTGCATAAGAAGCACACGTGGCAGCCATGTGGATACAGCAGTGGAACTATTAATATCCGTGCTTTGCTGGGAGTCAGTGGTGATGGAACACTTGGAAGTGCTGTTCCTAAACAATGATGCAACCAGGAATGTACCAGCCCTCTGGGGTGTTAACTTGATAAACATTTGCATAACAGTAACTTTATTTTTCTTGCTGTGATTGATGCAAACAAGATGATAAGGGAAACTAAAGGTAAAATTTGCTGCTATTTCTCTTTTAGTACAGAAAATCCCTAGTGTTCCTATTTTGCTTAAAAATATGCTTTATTGAAATTTCTGCACATATATTAAATTAACTTTAACACTTTAGCATGACAAATAGGGGTTATTACACAGCACTAGAGCATTCCAACATTCCATTTCAATGTAAAATGAACATAATTATAGCAATTTTTGGCTTTGCTATTTTGCAGTAATGGGAGTCTGCATCTTTTGCAGAGACAACTTGTATATTTATTTTCCTTGGGGTTTTTTCATGCTAAGTGTTGTTTCCAGAGGTAAATTTACTAAGAACTATGATGGGTTATGAAACAATATAAAGTATCTGATCTATTGTATTTAATTTTTAAAGAAGTTTATTCACACTAAATAAAAAAACAAATGCAACATATACAGCATAAAATAGATCAATAAATAGCATTCTTACCAAAGGCCTAAGTTCTGGGTGAGTCAAAATATATCCATTGTTTGTAATTGCAAAAGCATATCCATGAATACCTAACTGTAAAAGTAAATGAGAAAGAAATACTAATCAGCATGGTCTCCAATAAATCTGTAAACAAAAGTCAGGCAATAATTTGGCTACCCAGGGCAGCTGGCATTCACAGCCCTTATCCACGCAGTGTTCTGCTATAACAGAGGCAAAGATCCTTGACATTTTGCGCAATGAGAAGCTGTCATTGTGATGAATTCAGCACACAGCACGATTTTAAACTGTCCCACAACTCTGCTATCCAGGGCGCTTGTTCCAGTGTGTATGAGTCAATTTTATATATACACATACAATATACCTATACATGAGATGCCACGGCACGTGGCATACGCAGAACAAGTGCCAGGGCAAAGAGATACTGGAATTTTGTAAATTCCCCTATTCCCAGGAGTGCACAGCTTTCTTCACTTAAAGAACTCCTAAGCTCAAAGATAAGGAAAGCGCAGCTACAGCGAGCAATGGTGACCTGTCACATGTGATATTTACATCTTCCCATCTTAAAGGCTCTCTGTTAATTCCAGTTCAGCTGGAGCCACTGAAGGCAGCTATTTCTACTAAGGAATTTCCTCTTAGTTTACATCTTTGTGCCCAGTGGAACTGTGGGAGATTCCTTGAGAGCAATGAAATGCTTCGTGAGGCCTAAGAGTGTGCAAATCTAGAATTGTACTTATTTAAACAGGAACACTGGTCTGTTTAACAATATGCTTATTACACAGCTGATTGCATCCACTGAATGCAATAAATGTACCTCTAAACCCTTTATGTGGTCATTCAAATATCCCTTCTTAGCATAAACTTGCTGCTAATGTAGATTTTTCTACAGGTTTACTATGTCATGAAGAGCTCATCTTCCTATCCTTCCTTACCCATTTTTTTCAGTTCTTCAGACAATATAATATCCTGTGTATTTTTATTAAGCATCTCAATACACTGAGGTATTAAATACCAAACAAAAAACTTGGAACTTGAAAGTCCAGCACTATCTTGCTTTGATATTTACTTTACAGTTCTCACTAATAAATCTTTTTACTTTACTTGAGTGCATTGTTAAATGCTTTGCTGAATTGGGTCTTTAGGAATTTGTCTGACACGAAGTAACTTGAGAAAGGCTGAAAAGTCAGAATCCTTTCTAAGAGGCAAAAAGGAGACCAAGTCTATTGGCTTCTTTAATTTTCTGGAAGCATATACCAGAGAATGATATTACAGAAAGGACACAGGTAAAACATTCCAGGTTAATTTATAGTGTCTCTGTGTGAGTGATTGTATATGGTCAACTGTATCTGCCACATAGAAGGTGGTTTCATAAATTAGTGGTTTTCCTATAGCAATAAACTCCAGTGAGAGCAATAGAAGGTGATATGTTCTTGGCATCTCTTCTTAAAGGAGGGATAACCAAAATAATAACAGTGGACACATTTTAACTATTATAGTGTGACAAGGGAACAAGCTGTTGGCTAAATACCAGATCTCAAGTACAATTGTCTGTGTTGACAACTGCAGAGTGACATCCAGGCAATGGATGCCAGGTAAGGAAACAAATGTGGGTGGTATAACTCACAGGAAAAAAGCATTTGCCTGTTTGAGGCCTACACAGGTTCTGAGAGTAGTATTTTATCTGTGCAATGTAGGAAATTGCACAGTCTCTGCAGTGTCTGAGAGATGCTACCACTTACAGCAGCATTGCCATTTTAAATCTTGAATTCTGTTTCTAAATCACAGATTCAGAAACAAAAAATCCTTTTTCTAACTGTTGTAAAACGTCACATGGAAGTCAAGTATTACCAAATCAAACCCCACCTTATTCAGGAGAAACCGCCACTGACATCTGGGGAAGTTTAGTCAATATAACAACTGCTGAAAATAGCTTATTGCTATTATTCATCTTCCTCAGCATAAAATTCATCTCATCTAAGCTGAGAGAATTCCAGGCCAGCAGAATTGTATTTCCAACCAATCATTTTATATCCCTGTGTGAATTTTTTGTCACGTGTTGCCTCTGCAGGAATGGGTCCCAGGGGTGATTATGCTCTTGCAATTGCACAGTCTGTTTATGGCATGTGGGACTGGAAGTTATAACTCAAATGATCTCACTAACCCAACTGCATTGCATGATATTGATGCCTCCTGTAATAATCCTCTCTTGCAGTACATCCTGCAATATAAAACATACCTTCAAATAAAAAGTCAAATATTCAGCAAGAGGATCATATATTACTTCCACAGAAAACTAATTCTTAAAAACGCTTCTCCTTTTCTGAATCAGTCTCACTCTGTTGCAATACCTGTTATTCAGGCCGTCCACTCTCTCTAGGTTCTTATATTCAGACTATGTCCAAATCTTATGGATTATTTAGGAGTAACATCGTTATTTGGCTTTTCCTATCCAGCCATGCACAGCCAAGCTTTTATTTCTGCAGATACCACAACATTGTTCTTCCTTCTCACTACGAATGAACCTTGCTCTCCCCACAGCTCCTTACAGGCAGCTCCAAAGATTGTTTCCATTGCTCCAAATTTTGCAAAGGAGCTAATTTTGTTTTTTTCTCTTCTGCCTTTTACTGCTTCAGTATTTCTGCATAGGCAGAAGTATAATATAAGTTGCTGTTAGCAAACTTTGGTGGTTTGTGCACTAAGGATGTTTCCTGTTATTTATCCTGAGCAGCAGTGCCTCTGTCACTCTGTTCTGATATCACTGCAGGGTCATCTGCAACAGGGAGCATTACACACAAACGGGAAGCCTAAAGCGTTTTCATGCAAAGCAATGCAATTTTACAGCATGATTTTTTTTGTTATTTTGCCTCATGTTCTGGCTGTATTTCGTGGTTTGATAGCTTCATTGATTTTATAATTTCTTTGATTTTAATATGGACAATACCCTCTAGACCACAGTGATCCACAAAAACATGAAAATCAGGCCATATTTTAACTCAGGTTTTAAAAATGGCACTTGATCTCAGGCACTACAGAGCTAAAATTCCTGAGCAAAATGGGTGAAATAATGGAGCTGTGTAAGTACAAACAATAACAACATATTAAATTATTATGTTATATTTTGGGCATTATACTGAATAGACGTTATATATATACACCACTTGTGTATTACCTTGTATTTTGGAATAGTTTTTAAAAGCTCTTTAACTGGAACGTCTGTGCCGACTACTCCCAGGAGAATCCCTTTAGACCTCTGAAAAGAACAATAAAAGATGCACTCAGAACCACAATAATAATAAACATTCTCACCACTTATTTCACCTTGCAGCTACACTGCAGAAGTGAATAGATAACGGACCAATTATTTAAAAAGTGGGGAAGGCAGACACTGGTACCATTCAGCTGGTCAAGTAGTAATTAAATCAATAACATTGCTCCTTTCTGCTTTATTTACAGCTCACCTAGAAAAGGCATGCAAGATTTTGATAGCTGGTGAGTGCCTCTACAGAAATCTTTCACACGCAAATAGGTTTTAAATTAAAAACTACTGTTAAAAATATATGTTCCTCCCTTCTTTCTCAATTTCTGCTACCATTTGATAAACAAAAGAGAAAGATGAAACGTTAAGGGGAAAGTACACTTAACTTTCTTTAATAATCTGTTAAATTATTAAACAGATATATACATATTATTCATAAAACGAATTAAATTCTGAGTTATATTGCTGCAAAGGAGAAAATTATATAGATTATTTGCTATTAAAAAGTAATACAGAGGTAAGAAAGCCCTATGGCCTAGTGTCATCTGAGATTTTCTCTTAGACACAGGGTTTCATCATTTTACCATGGTTTCTAGAGTATAGGTATTTGGGATTATTTGTCCACATTTTTGTGCTAATAAAGGGATACTGACTGCAGACAAAATAAGAAGAAGAAAAGAAAAAATTTCAGGGTCAGCTAAAATCTTATTAGACCCCTGAAAGCAACTTCACATCAGTCACACCATTACCACATGTCAGAAATAATCTGAGTACTTACAGTCTCATTTTGCTTACTAAATACTGGCATGGCAACAGTTGTCATCAGCACCAATCCCTGATCATCAGCAAGCTACATTTGAAAAAGAAATACTATCTCTGAGAACTAAGGAACAGACATACAATTGCATTTTTCAATAGCATTATTTCTGTTTTAAATGAGATATGGCAGTTTATCCAAATGACACTGATATAGTTGGACCTGCAGCCAGTGCAGCTCAGCCCAGCCCCGGCCCCATCCCAAGTGAACCAGCTCGGACCATCCCAGCCCCTCCAGTGCCAGGAAAGATTCCTCATCCTCACTCCTACTGCAGTGTGCCATGGGAGAGAGAAGGGGCTGGGCTGTGGGCTGTGGAAGCAGCAAGGGCAGCAGCAAAGCTGCTGGAGCTCTGCTCCACATCCCTCCCAGTGTCAGCTCTGACAAAGTTGCCTTGGGCTGTTTTCTCCCAACAGAGAGCAAGAGGTCACGAGCTGTATGTACTTTGTTGTGGTCCAGACCGAGATCTCCTCAGCTCACGCAGCAGCATGAAGGATGGCAGCCAGCAAGGATCCCAGGAGCACCTTTGCTCCAGCCAGTTCCAGTTTGCTGGGCAAAGAGGTGCCATGAAGCATTAGTTGATTCTGCACACCAGGTTTCAATGCATTTTGTCAGTTTAGGGAGAAAACAGATCTCCTGACCTTGGTTCCATTCAAGAGAATCATGTAGGATGTTTATCACTGGCCACAGGACAGTGAGGGTGCTCACATTGTGTCTCCCCCCTGTTCACACCCTCTGGCCAGACTGAACCTCTGCCCTGAAGCAGAGGCTGGCCGGGGTGCTCCAGACCAGCACTGCTCTGTGCCTGTAGAGCTTCACCAGCCACATGTGAAAGGCAACTCAAGCAGGAGGTGCAGAGTTATTGTTCAACCCTTTCTGTCCCCAGGGACAGATGTTTAAAGCTGAAGAGGTTTATCCAACATTTGAAAGTGTGACACAGGCAGTTGTGATCTCAAGTGGAGATTCTGTAGAACACAAATTCTGCTTTGCTGTGCCTGTGCTCAGCCAGATGGATGCAGCAATAGGGATGATAGTGCTGAGCAATACTGCAGGTGACAGTCATGCCCAGTTGCAACTGTGACATTCTCCTACCACTCTTGCATCTGTATCATGTTTTCTGCACTCAGGTAGAACTTCTAGTCTTTTTTTTTCCTTTTAGAATTTTTGCAATTATTTTTTCGCTTTGTTTGTGTTTACAAAGGTTTTCTTATAATGAAGCAATAGCAATTGGCTCCCCACATTTTCAGAAAACAATCCCCATGTTATTATAAAGATACCTTATGAGGCATTCTTCACATTAACAAATCAGACAAACAAAATCTAGAAAATTACATGTCTTGCAGCTCCCAGTCTTCTTCAGGAGGATTTTCAGTTTCCCAGACAAGTATATTTCCTGAGGCATGGCACTATCTCATGGTGAGAAGGAATGTTTGCAGACATTAGACAGGAACACAAATGGGATTTAGAGTCAAGAAGGTTTACATCTGATAAGGAATCACTGGGGATATGAGGTGGAACGAACTCATGATCATATTTCCTTTTTTTTGTTTTCCTTGTTAGCAAGAAGAGATAATTCCAACCCTCATACAATCCTTGATCTATCAAGGAATAGTAGGCTATTAAACAAACAAGAAAAAAACACAAAAACTTGGCATAACATTGTGGGTTCAAAGGTTGCACTTGAAACTCAAATGCAGCCAAACTAATGTAGGAATTTCTGCTCCTTGGCCAGAGTAGTAGAGTCAAGCACACTGACATGATTTGTGTGGAGAGGAGCCCAGGAAGCGGAAAAGAATTCTGCTGATTATGAGGTGACATTTTGGAGCACTTAGAGATTTTATATGATTGCCCAGGGTGGTTGTTCTCTGACATCATGTTTTGTCAAGTACCAGGACAGTATTAATTTACAAGTCTTCTCACTCTCAAGATATTACTAAAAGCAATTTAATAGATAGGATAAAGCCAAGGCACACTCAATAGAGTTTCAGGGTGCTTGAAATTCTTTACATGGAGAAAAAAACTCTCCACGGTCTGGGATTCCTGGGAAATTCTGAAAGAACTGCTCATTAACTCTCAAAACTGACTATGGAAGCAGACAAGAGTGATTGCCCTGTAATTTTGTTATCTACACGTACCAACTAGAGTTGGCTGCGGCAATAATTTCTATAGAATTGCAACCATATAATCCAGCCTGTTTGATTTTTTATTTGGCAGATGGGCAGGTTGTTGGACACTTCCATAAGTGGAGTCAGCAAATAACTGGAGGAGCAGGGATTCATATTTGCAATATTTTACTGAGTCACTGCTCATCATACTGTACTTACTATCTAGTCTAAAATGATGAATGAAAGAGACAGCATCAGTGATTTGCCCCAGAATGTTTTTCTGTTGAAAAGATGTGGTGGTAACAGTTTTAGGTGGGAAACTACCCAAGGGCTATGGACACTAAGTTGGATAAAACACTTAGCAAAAATTAACAAACCTTTAAAAGAAAATAAGCCTCAAGACTGAGGAAAAAATGCATTTCCAGGCTAAAGGTCTCTTGGCTGTTTAGAATAAAGAAACAGATCTTACTCTCTGAAAAAGGTACAGATCTCTAGTGCCTATCAATAACAGTTTTATAATTGGAGAAAAACTCCTTTCAAGAAATAGATTTAACTACAACAGTTTGCCCTTTAATTCCTCACTGTACACAGTTACTCCCCTCAGAACAACCCCAAGCAGATCTTCCCAAACGAGAAACAAAAACCACCCTCTCAGAGTTAAGCCACTTGGAGTTCAGCCTCACATCCAGCACTAGCATCCGTCTCTCAGGGCAAAGAGTAAGGCAGGCTCCAGAATTAAACCAGATACACATATACAGGAAAGAATGTAAACATTTTCTAAGGCGTTTCCATTGTGGAAAGAGGAATCTGAGAAACATCCCTGGAACATCTTCCTTGGGAGTGTATAGTCATATAGAAGAGTTGTAGTAGGAAGTCCAGAATTTCTGACACACCTGCCCAACCCAGACACCTTCTTCCTTTGCCCACTCTGTATAGATTTGCTTCACAACGTGTTGTCTTCTGTGACCACTGCACTTTTATGTGCTGATCAGAGTCATGAGGCAGGCTGGAAGCATCAGAGAATTGAAATTTGTGTTTCACATGGACTAAAAGAATAAGGAATAGCTATTATCTTGGCATAGACCCAAGTTATGGTCTGGGACAATATAGGAACCTGTGGGAGTGTCTTAAGCTAAAGAGACATTTCTGTGTTTAGCACACAAAGTAAATGAAAAAAAAAACCCCTTACATTGTAAAATAGTTACTTGTAGTTTGTAAACTGCTGATTCAAAAATGTTACTAAAAGTCAGTTTGCGCGTTGAGGAATGTGAGAGAGAAATTTGGAAGCTAAAAATTGCAATTAACATGTAAGTGAAATTTTAGTGTGGTTTTCTGAATGGAAATCAAATATTCATTACAAAACCGAAAGACAATAGCATCTCATGAGGAGGAAATAGATCCAAAGAAATGCTAAATCAAACTGTTTATGATTATTTTGTACTCCATTTAATTCAACTCAACTACCATAATTTCATAAAAGTTCTAAAATTGCTAGTCATGCACTTCAATGAAACAGCAGCTTTGCAAATTTTCTATTTTCTATTCCCAGTGACACTTAATTCAACTCTTCAAAGTATAAGGTAAACGATGCAGGGAATGATAAATAATGCTCCCAAAAGGCTGAAAGATGATAGCATCAAGATATAAGGAGGGCACAGCACCACTTACAGAAGTTAAGGATAACACAGAAAGAGAGAAGAAAGCCTTAAGGAACTTTTGAGCAACAAATCTCATCAAAAAAATTCTGTATGGAGGAAATATTGTTCCACTCATGAGAGAATCATTAAAAAAATTCTTAAATGTTCCTAAACACAGCTCTCTGCTTCTGATTTTTGTGCCTAATTTATTCACTTCTACCTCTTCACTCAAACTAAGTAGAACAAAACATCACAGCAGGAGTAAGGCAAAAGCTTTTGAATCCTGCTGTGTTTGCTCAAGAAAGCAAGTAAAGCTTTCCTACTAGGAAACAAAACACCTTTTTGAACTATTAAGGGAAAATGGCTTTTGCTCTTCAATGCATACAAAAAGCTGTTTTATGTAACTGTTTCAAAGATAAAGGTCATTTTGGAAATCAAAATGAGCAAATTTGGAAAGTGGTAAATTTGAGTTATTATTTTATCTTAGTGCTATTTTCACAGCCCTGGGGGATGGCTACCTAAAAACATGCATAAAAGAAACAGAGAGGACAAGTAAAATTCATATGAATTTGTTTCATTTGTCTGGCAGTAGCTCCTCCTTTTAGACACATTAACTATTCCTAGATATATTTGGTTCTGAAAGTAACATAACCATATTAAATCAGTGTCTCTATTGCCTGAAATTCTGGTGAATTTTTTTGGTTGTGTTTTTTTTGACTGGTTTGGGTGGGTGGTTGGTTTGATTTGGTTTTGTGGTATTTCCTGTTATAAGTATAGAGTATATCACAAAGATCTTTTCAAGACAAATATCATGGTGCAACAGACATATCCACCTTATACTCATCGTTCTTCATTTCACCTGCTCTCCAATTCTGAATTTGCACCAGTTTGACTAAGAGCAGACAGCATAAGAGTAACAGGTTTAATTGTTATTTAACTGCTGTAGAAGTTGAAAACCTATAGGTCTTCAAAATCAATACCTAATCACCATAGAACACTGACTAAACACTGAAAAGTCGGAAGTCAAAGTGTCCCACATATAAGAGAAAACACATTTCATCAAGATGATGAACTATTTATAGTAGATATGAAATAATAAAGGTAAACTCGAAATGCCACATTTTTCTTTCAGATTGCTCAAAGATTAAAGTGAACATGTTTAGAGAGACATGACTGTTTGAAATGTTTATAGAGAAAACATTTGCAAGATGATACACAGATTCCAACAAAAATACAGTACAAGTTCAGACACCATATGGCAAAACAGTGACTAAGTCATTCATAAAGGCATGCACCAGCCCTGTGCTGCTTCCCTTCACCTTGCAGAGAGCAAGAGAGTTTCTCTTGGTTCGTTCACAAGCTGTCAGGCCATGCTTATTAAAAGGCATATTTCTTGCCTGAAGTTATCAAAATCCCTGGAGGCTTACTTGTACCTGTCCTCCCTTCTCATCCCATTCCTTCCTTCCCACCCCTCTCTTCTTTCTCTGCACAAAAGTAATACACAGTTACTAGACTGTGGTTAGTTATGAATGCATATAAAAATATGTGACTTTAGTACTGCATTTGTTTGATCTAGGGGCAAACACACTGAAAATTGGCAATTTTAAACATTTATGAAAATTGTGTTGTTTTTTGCAAACTTCAAACTTGAGTAATTTGTACCAGAATATTATTTAATAGCTCAGAAGTGTGGCCATCAGAACAGGTAATACAGTACCACATGGCACAATCTGACAAACAGCCTGACTGGTTGTACTTTCTGCACCAGCACATGAGGGTTTAACTCTCTCTCCTTTCTGCAAACTGTTAAGAGAAGCATTTGGCACAAATGTTTAGACAAGCAGGTGAAAATGAAAAAGCCAAAGTTAGCTAGTCTAGCCTTTTGATCCTTCTACTTTTCCAGAATGCTGTACACAAAACATTTCTTGAAACCATCTATTTCAAGAAGGAAAAAAAAACCCAAACAAACAAAACCAACATCTTTTGGTACCATGTTCTGCAACTCTCAAAGCAAGAGCAAACTATGGACATGGTCCAGTGTCATAAAATAGCATATTACCTGCAGGTTTGAAATAGAATTTTCTGAGCTCCACAAGCAAGGAAATTTCAAATACATGTAGTATCACAAAAATAAAACCTCCCATCCTCATATTTCTTGCTTTTTAAACTGAAAAGTGGCTGAGATACATTAGTGAGGTTTAAAGTTCTGTGGATACTCTCACTATTCTTCAAAAGCTATTAAGTGAAAGATCACATATAGCTTTCATTAAAAACTGAATTTTTATCATCATCCATGAATAATAGTCATATCAAACTGACTAATTGCTGTGTCATTTCTTATTGAAGGTCCTTTAACCAAGAACAATAAAAACGACTTACACAAGTGAGTGTTGCAATTTCCCAGCACATTCTATTCCTTTTTATCATTTTAATAGTTTTTTACCAAAAGCACAAAACACCATCTAGATTTTCTAGTTTCTCGAAGCCTCGATTATATTTGTGAAATGTATAAGGACGATGCAACAGGCATCAAGCAGTTCTTAGCTTTACCACACTAACTGTGCTGTCCTGACGTGCAGTGCTGACTCTGGTAACACCATATCGATGCAGAAGAGGTTTAAAGGCAAGAGCACATTATATGAAAAGTATGCAACCTGTTAGAGAAGTCAAATGTTGAATGTGTTCAGGGGTGTGTTGGTAGATACAGTGGGGAGCAGTGAAAGGGTACCAGCTATGCCATGGGTTCTGCAGTCTCTACAACAGATCCCGAAATGTTTCACATGGAGTAATGGAGTGGGTTGATTTTTATTTTAATCCCTACTATTATTTCAAATTGTTGATAAAATAGCCTCCCTGTTGTTTTTCCAAGTTGTAGGCTACTGGATGCCTGGCATGTTAAAATAGCTCATGTTCTTGAAGGGCTGCTCTCAGCAGGTGCCTCAGCTGGGCTCAAAGCCAGGTACCTTCCTGGGGCCCAGCTCCGAGCCCCTGTGACAGTGAAGTGTTTCACTGATCACCAACTGTACCGCACTCACACCACCACGGAAACGTGAAGCACTGGTGACTACTTGGAATGACTAGGATTTGATTAAAATATTTTACCTTTTGTGCCTGAGGGAGCTGGAAAACAACAAAACAGAACAAGCAATTATACATTAAATTAATTTGAACAGCTACTTTAGGTGCTGTATTAATAAAAGCATAAACATAATATAAAACAAAGTGTAAAGGAAAGAAACTAAAGGAACTAGGTTTACGTTGCCAATTGATTCAGCTTATTGAGGACTTATTAAGTGAGTTTATGATTTGACAGCTTCTCTACTAGGTATCACAAAAGCATCATGCAATTTGTTAAATACTACTACACCAAGAAACGGATTGTTTTCTCATCAGATATGGTATCACACCTGAACTGTGAAGTAGTTCCATCTTCCTGTACACAAATATAATTCAACACAAGGACAGTTTTAGTTTTAAACGAAACTGACAATAAGAGAAGATTATCATATTAAAGTAGAAGGTTGTATCCTCCATGAGAGAGGAAAGAAAACAAAACGGGAATAGAAAGTTAGTAACTGCTTATGCAAACAGATTACAATACATGCATAATATACAACAATATATGCATAGAACAATACATTTCTGTGCTGTAAACACGAGTATGATTATATGTGCATATATGCAAATCAAATGCAAGTGTTTATGCATATATGCATATTTGTACCACACAGATGTTCTTAGACAAGGGTAGCCATACCTGGTTGTGTGCACAGTATTTACTGTGAGCAACAACTCACGTATAAAGGCATTGAGAGCAGGCAGCAGACTCCATCACATATAAAAGACCTTATTTATCAAGAGTTGAAAGATGGGTTCTGTTTTCACTTCAGAGAAAAGAAAACCCATTGTAGCAGAGGAAGTCAGAAAACCAAACTGTTACAGGCACGATACAGTTTTCCCTTTTTCTGAGTTCTTCTCCTCTTACTCCATACTTGTGGAGAAATTCACTCACATAGCAGTTTAGCCTTGTGCTAAGTCAACCTCCTCAGAAAATTTGTTTCTCCAACACAAATTTTTTCTTTAAATGCATCAGCTGAACACAGAAACAGGCAGGTGAATCGATGCCAAATGCAGAAAGACCTTCAAGATCTCTAGTGAGTTTCTGACTGACCTTTTGCCCTTCCTCTGAATGAAAACAAATAGAAAAAAATAAACAACAACTTGCACACAGTCCTCTGCTAAAAGCTAATATCCACATGGTATACGTAATGGAAGAGAACTGTCACATGATCTCTCATTCACAAATATTGGGAGCAAGCAGCCACAATTTCCCCATTTCCGCAACATAAAATATAACAAAATTCATGGCACGAAGAATTGTTGGAAGTAAAACTCTTTCGTCCTAAAACTGCAGTGATCTAATATCAAAATACAAACCATGATCACATTAAAATATGACCTATATGTGTTTCTAAAAAAGCCTGTTTTTTTAAATAAATTACTACATTGAACACTATAAAAGGGTTGCTGCAGAAATTGCAGATACCTGTAAATTGTAAATACATGACCTAAATCCTGTATAACAGGTTAGAGCAGTTTAAAGCCTTTCTGAAAGTTTAACTACTTGTTAGTCTTTGACTTGGTTAATTAATTTGACTCTGAGAAGTGGAAACCTTTTCTTTTTTACATTCAAACAAGAGGAGAAAGTTGCAATATGATTTTTTTGTTAAATTTGCCAAAAACAATCAGGTACATGTAGTTTGGTCAAGTTTTTCCAAGTGAGGGAGTTATAGTTAGATGGATTGAAGAGAGAATTTCTTATTAACTGCCACACAAACTAGATGCTTCACACTTTTGTATACAAAGTGATCCCTTTTGCTTTTGCTCAGATTATTTTCAGAACACATTAATAAGCATTTACAAACTAGAATTCTGTATTATCTGCTGTTGAATTCAGTTAGTCAATCCAATTTATACCCTTTTATAAAATCAAGAATATTTCCATTCTCTTAAATATTAGTAGTCACAACCCTGATTAAGAGTAATAAAGTCAGCAGACGAGACCATCATGCTTTTTCCTGGGCTGGAATTCTTGACACATTTCACCTAAGCTTAAAAATCCAGGTTTAAGGTCTTTCCTCAATATAAAAGCAAACAAGTAAAAAAAAAAAATCTTTGTTTCCGCCAGGTAAATTTTCATCCTGTTGCTGATTTGAAACTTGGCTGTTACAAGGTTCTATATATCAGCAATTCAGTTTAATATTTGCTACAAATTCCTTTGAAACAAACTGTGGAGTTTTGTCTGACATTACCCCTTCTGGGAGGCCATAGGAAACAAATAATTTTCCTAACAATAATAGTGATAGCCCTGTGGTCTGACCCTTTATTGAGCAGTGTAAGAGCTGCCTGCCTGTGTGTAAAAGCCAACAGGTACCTCTGATTCCTGTGGTTTGCTTCATATCCTGCCAGGAGGCAGCTTTACAGCAAACTGTGTGATCTTTCCCTGGCCCTCCAGCACTGCAGGTATTTCTATTCTACCCACACCCCTGGTAAACTGCGCCCTTTGGGTACTTTTATTCAGTTCCAGCCACACCAAAGTGCCTCCTGTTCCTATTTGTTTTCCATTAGTGCCTCTTCCTCCCTCGGGTGCTCATCACCAAACAATAGACATGACAGTGCATAGATTTGGTTTACTTGCTCCAAGTTTGCCATCTGGGTAAAGCAGTTTTTGTTAAAATTATTGTGGCTGAAGTGCATGGAGGACACCTGGCCATTTGCTGGCTCCTGGTTGATTCAGCTGTGGGTCAGGAGAAGCCCTCTGAAGGAAATTGGACCTTGTTCCACAAAACTGCTTAGGAAGAGACCTTTGCTGCACTGCCAGGGACAGGAGCCTGCAAGCACCAGGGGAAACCTAAGAGGATTTCCTGAAGTACAAAAGCAGACTTAGGGATGTTGATGGAACCATGCAGATCTTGGTGCAACCTAAAAAAGTTCTCAGATTAAAGAGCAAGGTTAAACATGGAGCCTTGCAAGAACACAGGTAAAAAAGGTGGCGGTATTTTTTTTCAACCTCCTAACCAGAAAACAAACAAAAAATTCTTTACTAAACCCATATTCTATTTTGTATTGGAAAAAATTACTCTCAGAAACTGCAGGCCCCCTGAGGTTCACAATATGCTTGATGCCAGTAAGACATGTTGAGAATTCCACTTCTAAATGCAGGTCAACTTGGGGTCCCATCACACAATGTAACACAGAATAAATAACTGCGGGAGGTTTTTGAATAGTGTTGTAGCACACAGTGTCATGCCTTCCACATTTGCAAATAATCTACTATTGTTTTGAGCCCTTCATGGAAATGTGTTTGGTATTACCAGTAAAAGAAAAATTAGACACCACTGACGTGATAAAAAAACCCCAAGACAGGCAAAGGGATCCAACATCAAGGACTTTGCACTATTTTTTGGATCAGATACCTGTGAGACCAATATGATTGAACCAAACAAAACCCCAGAGATCTGGAATGCTGTCTTTAGAAGCAGAAGGAATAAGTTATAGGACCAGTAGTACTGATAAGTACCTCATAAAAGTCTATCTCCTTTCACCCTTATCAAAATTAGTTCGTAAAGACTGATTTTGTAAATGATGTCAAGATAATTAAAAAGAGAAAGGTCATGCATTGTTAAAATATTTTAGAGCTGTTTCACATTTATTCAAAACATTATGTAGCTGCATGTCCTAGATTTCCAAGAAACCAAGTCTAGAAATTTTAAAGGAAAACACAGTAGAATTATAGACTTATTGTTCTGTTGGTTCAGAGTTCAACTTTATGTTTGTGTGAAGAATAGCAAAAAAAAAATCTTCTGCAAGAGTAAATTATACTCAGTAGTTTCTTACTATACCAAAAACCATGGCTTCTCTTACTAAAGAAACAAAAATAACATTTATGATATTAACTTTCCATTTCTATTTTTCTAATGATTTCATGGAGTTATTGTTATAAAAGTATACTATTGCAATTTACTTATGTTAAAAAATAAAGGAAAAGTCTTATTTTACATTCACTGACCTCATTTCCACAGTCCTCTTCTGCCAAGATTTTAAAAGTCACCACTCACAGAAAAACAGCCCTACTGACTTGATTGCTCCAAAATCAGACACAATACAAATCAATAGGAAGTAACTGCAAACATGCCAGTAAATAATCAGCAAGTCTGGATATGGTTTTGATAATACAGACATTTTTAGAAATACTTTCTGAGCTGCACTAAATTTAACCTTAATGCATTCCTAAAGTTATGGTGTTTTTAATGTTATGAGTCATCCCACCCATGTCACATACTGGCTCTTTATTTGACATTGGATGTATGGATTAGAACTTTTACTTTTAAAAGGTACATTTTCAGGAAACATATGAAGTGCTGTGGCAAACGTAGAAAATGCAAAGCACTTCATACATTCCTAGCAGGTTTCCTCAGCTCTTCCCATAAATAGTAAAATCTTGGGAAAGAATAGAAAGCATATTCCAATTCTCAGTTTTGAGCAGAAAAAGTAAACTTTCTGCTTTACAATCTACTTAGTTGCTATAAGATACAGCATTTAAATATTATGATTTTGACAATTTTTCTTTTGCAATCTATGCACTTATTCCCCCCCCAGCTAAGTACTACAGGCATCATAGAAAAATTATATGCACACGCAGAGGAAGAAATAAAATTCAGTCTCCTACTGGGATGTTCCTGTCGTTAAGATTTCAGTATAAATGTTAAAAGAGTGACATTAACCTGCAGCTTACTAGGAAGACATCTCTAAGGAAATGCACTTGATTTTTCAAGGGATTTAACACCAAATCCTTCATTGTTCACATAATTGTTTTACTGTGCTACCACATATTTTTCAGTAACTACAGCATTTTAGTCAAGGATAGATTGTGCTCTGCATGCGAAGTACACCCATCAGAGGAAATTTAAATGTTGCTATGGAGAAAAGAGTCATAAAACATAGATGAAAATTGCAATTCTAGTTCTCTCTTTAAAAAGAATTCCTATGGATGACAGAAAGAAAAGAAGTTAACTCCTGTGAAATATGAAAAAGAGAACTCACAGGAACTGAAAAGCATCATATTGGAATTAAGAAATAGCAAAAAACATTACATACACTTAAGAACTTTGTAATAAAATTGCTCCACTCTTTGAAGATTTGACACATTTTCTAAAATACATTACCTGCTTCTTAATGCTAATGACTGAAAAATTCCTAAAGCAGCCTAGTCATCTTGTTTTTAAAATGAGAATCAGCACAAAAAGAGATCTAACTAGTCTCAACTTTTAAAACAGTTATTTAAGTCATATCTGTCTGCATCTGCACTCTGAACTTCATGTGGAAATTAACAGAAAAGAAATCCATACTCATATATTCTGTGAGTCTGTACCTGTGATTCTCTTATTTGCATAAACAAGCTATTCTGCCTTTCTAATGAATACAAAATATTTGCAGGAAAGATTATACTTAAATTAATCCAAGTGATTACTTTAAACACGAAGCTTGGTTGGAAACTTTATTAATAAATATGTTTTTAAAGAATTATGCTAATTGTATGGATAAGCCACATGACTACAAATCAAAGTAGCAGAATCAATTAATCGGACACTTCCTGAGCATTCTACACACCATGATCAAAATTTTGGCCACATGCTTGTGTGTGTAAAGGGAGCGAGTCCTATTTTCATTTTTACACCATTAACTAAATACTTCTAAGTGAGAAATATTTGTCCATAGTTAATTCTGCTTATATGTGCAAACATACATTCTGTATAAACACTACTATATTTATATTTCCCTATATAAATTATTGACACAACTGTTCTCTTATCTGCTACATATTAGATATTGCCTTCCTAATAAAAAACTGTGCAAACATCCATGCATGGAATTAGAATATTTTTCTAAATACCGACAACTCCAAACAAAACTAATGTTTGAAAGATACACATCACTGATACTAAGAGATACAATTTATATTAAAATTTGTGTATCTAGTCTTTTTATCTCTCACAAGAAAAGGAAAGGGAGGAAGAGAAGGAAGGAAAAAAAAGAATCAACCTCAGAAGATAGGTGCATATACACACACTCATTTATTTGTTCATCTATTCTCACATAAAGTCCCTTCCACATTTGGAAAAAGGGAAGGTACTTTGACGGTCCTAGAAACAAAAAATCATTTCTTGATCGTAAATCCTCTTAGGACCCAGTCACTCATCCTCTTTCTCTCACAGTAAAATTGACACTGGCGTCAAAGCCAACCCAAACAAGAGCATCACACAATAACTGTTAGAGTCAATGAGGATCCTGCAATGAGTTACGTGGGGTTTTGATCTTGCACTGTATTAAATCTTACTTACTCTACATATCAATGTAAGACCAACATCTAAAGATAACTCCTTTTGGAAGATAGATGAAAGGGTATTTGATCTAATGAACATGTTAAGCAAGCAGAATATCTTCTAAAAATCAGATTTACTAATTGTGTTTGTGATTTCTAGCATGTTACTCTAATTGTATTAATAAGCATTCTACTTCTAAAGAGATGTGTTGTTCTGTACTCTAGTTTGCAATCGTCCAACGCAATCTAAGGGAATGGCTATAAGAACAAGTATAGTTAAATTATCCCAAACCACTGTTTTTTCTCCATTTTTTTCCACAAAATAGTACCATTTCTTCTGTGTGTCCAGAGCACTGCTCAGCCAGAAGCATTGGAAGGTGTATCAAGGCTCATTTTCCATTCCATTGCTCTCTGTCCCTCTCCCCTGCTATCACAAACCATCTGTGCCTTTTAGGGCTCTTAGAAACCCAAGATCATTTCTCCTTTGCTGTAGTGGGTGCTCACAACCTCACAGGAGTGAAGGTTTCTGCTGTGACAAAAGGTTTTTATGACTTAACTTTGAAACTTTGAATCAAGTACAATTCCTACCAGAAATTCAGTTTTACCTCATGGATGTTGCATTCAATAAAGAAGCATCTTTTACTGATATTTACATTCATACAGCACCATTTCAAGTTTACAGCATTTTGGACTATCACCACAAGATGTGCAGTGAAGAAACAGACAGGAAGTTATTTATGTCAAGCAGTTTCCTGTAGAAGCAAACACTTTCTTCTTTGCAGGGGACACTACTTGCAGGTATGAAGACAAAACTGTTCCATTTAAAGTTCACACATAATTTTGTGTCAAGGATTCAGGGTTAATAAGAAAAATATCTGTATTCTGTAAAAAGCTGCCCTGACATCAGTGGACTGAGACAACTTACATATAATACTGAATTCAAGATGATTTTGCTTTCCATTATCTCCATTTAAGCTTCCTATTGTGGCAGTTGTTGACTATTTTTTTTTTTTTTTTTTTACTCTATGGTGAAATCAATGAACTTGTAATTGAAAAAGGAAAGCTTTAGCTAATACCAGGATAAAACAAGGCACCTGCAAAACTACTGTGAAATATTTAGCCCACAACTCATGGGGAGAAATAGGAAAATAATTGATTGATTTCATATGTCTGAAATTCAGCATAAAAGAACATGACCAGAAGAATCAGGCATAGGGAAAAAATAATCACTGAGAATCTCATCAACAAGACTGTGTCTACAATTAAAGTAATCTATCTGCTTTTGATAACTAGAGGACTAAATTGATCTTGTAAGAAAAGAATCTGTGCTGCAAAAGATTTTAGGAATATCAAAGCAAAGGAAAATGGAGCTGGGTTTGGAGGAGGGGAGGTTGTAATTAATGGGACTTACTCTTTTCTCTTACTTGCTTCAAAACAAGTCCTTCCAAAAATATTTTGAGATTAACTAGTTGATTCTAGAAGTTTGATGCAAAGGCTGGAACCAGTACAGGGCTTCAAGTGCTGGAACCAATTATCTTTTAGAACTAAAATATTGGAGATTTTTAGAGAGAACAATCTGCTTAGTTGCCTAACAAATACATTCAGAATAATTATTGCATTTTATTGGGGTTTTTTTCTCGCCCATTAATCGCTTCTGAATGAGCAGAACTTTTGTACAGATTTTGTATTTAGCTATCACAAAACACCTTGGAGGCAATGTCAGTAAGCAATGGCCCAGAACTGCTCTGTATGGAGCAGGAGGCTGGAGGGCAGAACAAGATAGACACCATACGCTCATAAGATCATTTGAGCTGATAAACAACAGGAGATGATTTCAAAGGAAGAAAGGCTGCACAAAAATGTTAGGATCATTTCATTTACTGAGAAGAAGAAATCCACAGATATAATAATAGATCAAGGGCACCAGAAACCAGAAGGAAAGGCAGCTTATGCACAATTAAATAAAAAGCTTCAAACCTTTCAGAAAGCTTCATTCCCTTTCAAAGACAATCACCTTTTCTCTTGTTTATCAATTTGCCTCTGAAAGGGGTGAATACTGATGAGTCCATCTCAAGACATATCTGAAAAAGTTCAGATAAAGCATAAAGAAAAAGAAGGAACAAATTATGTGCAAAAACAGTGCATAAAAGTGCTACAGGCACCGAGCTCAGGTAGATGTTTAAAAGTGTTGTTCTGCTCTGTCAGGGAAGAGGGATACTCCCTGAAACCAGGAACAAATCTCCATAAAAATTTTGTCCAGGTTTTGTATAAAAATTTGAAAATCAAATACCCAATATATGTTTGGAAATAAATTAACATTATGCTAAAACACTGTGCTGTAGTGGCAAGGTAACCACCATGTGGTTTCCAAATTAGGAACATGTGGTTTCAGGTTCACATGCCTAAGCAAAGCAACTGATTTTATTATCTAAAGAGATGTACAAGATCAGAGGGCAGTTTAAAGTCTCTAACTGTTGAAAGCGTTATTTTTAAACCATATGACAAAACAAAGAATTAATAAAAAAATAAATCTTAGAAAACACTCCACCATTTAACACTGTGAAATCTCTTAGTTGGATAAGGTCCTAATCTAAAAATAGATTCTTTTTTCTATACAATTTTTCTACCATCTTGTGGGGAGGTTGGTACCACAGATGTGACGGGTGCTGCCATTATAAATGACAAAATGCCATCATCAGTGCAGCATCCTGTTCCATAGCTGTGTTTTGAGGACCAGATTCTGTCTTCATACCTTTCTAATGAGCACACAGCTAATGCATCTCACCATTCTAGCTTCACATTGAGATTTTATAGCTACACTTTATTGAAACAGGCACAGAGCATTTTATAGACTCTTCACACTGTGGGATGAATTCATCAGGTTCTACAAAGATTCACTCTCTCTGTAGAAAGAGCTGCAATTCTCTTGCTGTTTTATTTTGGGAGAAGCTTGTTGTTGTTACTCTGAGGATGTTGAAAGTTCAAAGCTTCCCAAAGGCCCACGTGACCTGATGGCCAATAATAAGGCTCTGATTTGGTGGAAGATCACAAATCTGAGAGTGTTTCTTGATGATCTAAGTTACATTCAAATACGCAGTTTTTCATTTTTTAATACACTGCACGTGAAATCTAGTTCAAGGAAAGGGTTTTGGCCCAAAACAGTTACCCATCACCTTCTCCACTCTTCTCCCTTATTGCATTATCCAGCAGATCAAGAAAACCTTACTCCTACTTCACTACAAGAATTCACTAGAAAAGGTCTCAAAATTCTTTCACCTGTCTCAGAGCTAGAGCTGTTTGCAGACACTAGATAGTTTTTAGACATACTAGAACCCAAAATGGGATAAATATCCTCATCTTGTAGTACCTGGCAAAAATTTCATGAACATAAACCCCCTGATTATTACAAAAGCAGATTTCACTCTATCTTCATTTTCTTAAACTAAACTGTAACACAGAAAGGGCAAGGTGAAAGAGGCAAGGAAGGTTAAACTTGTTTCTCCTATAAACACAATTTCTTGTTCATTGTAACCCAAGTTTCTGAGGTTTTAAGGAAGGAAAAAAAAATTGACTATTTTTCCCTCAGTCAAAAGAAGTATAAGCACCTTAAACTAAGATCTTTTAATTTTTTTTTTAACTGACGCGATGAATATGTGTTCTGGTTTACATCAGTGTAACTCCAGATAAATAAGCAGAGATACTACTGGTTTACTAGAGAGTAAAATAAGGAAGAATAATAATCAATAAATGTAACCCATATGGAATACAAGCATATAGATGACTTAAGTAGTTTACTTTTACTTTGTTTAGACATTTTTCTGGAATAAACCTATCAACATAGAAATCTGAAGCCTTTATTATTATTCAGAGTTCATTGGCTGCAACAGAACAAAAAGACATTAGAAAGCTCTGTAACTTGTGCTGTTTTTTGGTGTTAGTATACACTTTCTAATGTGTAGGATGTTGTAGTATTTATGTGCCACTAAATAAAAGGTAGTGGAAAAAAAGAAAAATCCTATTCTGTAAAAGAAGTCCTTAAATGCAATGCAGAGTCCTTGTGGCAACCATTACTAGAGAGTACTTGCACATTTTAATGATTTTCCTAGAACTACCAAATGTAAACTAATATTTAGGGTGAATACATTTTCCTCCCTCAAAAAACTGACATGAGGGTAGGTTAAATGGCTGTTATGAATTCTACAGAAGATATTCCAGACAAAATAATTGTGAGTTTTAAACTTTCTCCTGCTGTTACTGATGATGTTGAAGATCATTTACCAACTGGATAGATCATCTTTAAACTAGTCTTTCATGGAAATGCCTGCTTGGAAAGATCTGATCTGACAAAATACAGTGCTGTGGACCAAGGCCAAATAACTTCTTGTCAAGCTGTTAGAACATCAGTAAGAAGCATCCTGTTATTCCTTGTAGAATAGAGTATATTTCTGAATAATTTCTCTGCAAATTATTAGCTTCAAAGAAAATATTAGTCATAATGACTGTGATAAAGATGAACTTTTATGTTTATACTTACTGTGCACATGACTGAGTTGTATGTGAAAATGCCTGATTAAACAAAAAGAAGAACTATAAATAACTAAAGACTTCCATATCTGCAGAACAATAGACAAAAGAAAAGATAATTTCCTTCTATTCTCTGTTCTTCTTCTCCTTTTTTGCACTGAATTCTGCCACTGCAGCAAAGCTAATAGCACCAATAATTTAGTACGTCTTTCTTATTATTGCAGGTTTTTACTCCAGCAGTGCAGATAAATTACATTTCATCTTCACTGCCCTCTTTCTTCGACACAGTCAAGGAATGATAAATACAAGATCAAAGGATGGGCTTTAGTACATTATACTAGATTCGTTGCTTTCCTACATTATCATTTACCCTAAAAAATCTGTTATGTGAAAACTAAAGACGAAAACATACTGGAAAAAGCTAATATATCTGATAAAATACCTACAATTTCCTTATAATTAACTCAATTTCACTCAGAGTAGAGGCAATAAGATCAAAAAATGGACAGTTATCAGTAGTGAATGTCTTTAAGTACATATTTCCACTCAGGATAGACATGTCCTCCTAAATACTGGATTCACCATAGCACGTAGGGATGTAGAAACAAATTTTTCTCTGGTTAGTAACTTGTCACCTTTTGATCTTATTTCTGTGTCACAAGAAAACCAGAAAATTCACTGTGAAACAAGGTGAAAATGAAAAGCATTTTCCATCCTCTTAGTCAAAGGCATTGTAAGTCCTTGGCAGATCCCAGCTGGAAATGGTCCCAAGCTTCTCTATCTCTAGTGTGCAGGTGTCTGCAAATGGGACCAATACCCTTTTGGCATGAATATGCCTGTTAATCAAATTCAACAGCAGAGCAATTCTGTGTAATTTGTACATAGTTACTGGTACTGGTTAACATCCAGCAGGTGAAACCTACTGACATTTGTAACCCTGAGGATTCTTTTCCAGGTACATCCAAACAGTTTTCATATCAGAAGCCAGTTTCAATCATTTATCAGCAGTTCTGGCTAAGCAGGAAGGACCCAGTTGACTGGAAGTTACAAAATATGACACCCCTCTAGAACAAGGGGCAATGAGGGAAAGCCTTTGACACTGTTTTCCACAGCATGCTCCAGGAGAAGCTGGCTGCTCATGGCTTGGACAGGTGCACTGTTTGCTGGGGAAAAAGCTGGCTGGGTGACTGGGCCGAGGGAGTGGTGGGGCATGGAGTTCCATCCAGCTGCCAGCTGGGCACCAGTGGTGCTCCCCTGGGATCAGTACCAGGGCCAGTCTTATTTAATGTCTTCATCAATGCTCTGGGTGAGGGGATTGAGGGCACCCTCAGTCAGTTTGCAGGTGAAATCAGGTTGGGTGGGAGTGTTGATCTGCTGGAGCGTAGGAGGGCTCTGCAGAGGGATCTGGACAGGCTGGATTGGTGGGCTGAGGCCAATTGTGTGAAGTTCAACAAGGTAAAGCTCTGATTCCTGCACTTGGGCCACAAAAACCCCACACAGCACTCCAGGCTTGGGGCAGAAGGAGTAGAAACATGCCCGGTGGAAATGGACATCAGGATGTTGGTCAAAAGCAGCTGAACATGAGCCCAGGTGTGCCCAGGTGGCCAAGAAGCCCAGTGGCATCCTGGCTGTATCAGCAATAGTGTGGCCAGCAGGACCAGGGCAGTGATTGTCCCCTGCACTGGGCACTGGTGAGGCCACACCTCAAATCCTGGGTTCAGTTTTGGGCCCCTCACTACACAAAAGACACTGAGGTGCTGGAGTGTGTCCAGAGAACGGCAGTGGAGCTGGGGAAGGGGCTGGAGCACAAGTCTCCTTGGGAGTAGCTGGGGGTGTTTAGCCTGGAGAAAAGGAGGCTCAGGGGGGACCTTATGGCTCTACAACACCTGAAAGGAGATTGTAGCCAGGTGGGAGTTGGACTCTTCTCTCAGGTAACAGGTGACAGGACAAGAGGAAACAGCCTCAAGCTGCACCTGGGAAGGTTTAGATTGGATATTAAGGAAAATTTCTTCCTAAAAGAATTCCATGAAATCAAGATTAACCAAACACAAGCAAGAACTCCATGATCCTTGAGACC
Organism: Ifrita kowaldi; assembly: GCA_013398055.1. Classification (NCBI taxonomy): domain Eukaryota; kingdom Metazoa; phylum Chordata; class Aves; order Passeriformes; family Cinclosomatidae; genus Ifrita; species Ifrita kowaldi. Next base: position 684,925 of record VZRS01008989.1, on the reverse strand, counting down.
TAGGCAGGTGTGTGGGAAATCTGTAGAAGTGGACACTGCAATTTGAAAGACCAGTAATCAATTATTGTATTGACCTACCCTGTCTTACGATGTCCTTTCACTCTCTGCCATTTCTAAGCAACTGGTGATCCTTACCTATTACTTTAAATGTAAATTATATGAGGAAGGAATCATTATTTAATCCTGTAATCATCCATCATCTACTGCAGTAGGACTTTAGTGATTTATTAAAATTGGCACGTCATGATAATAATACCAGCAATGGTCAGTGGCAAAATTGGAGCTGAAGGCAGGGATATGAAGAAGGAGAAAATCCACATTAAAACAATCAGCACAACTTTAAAACAAGAGTGACCTTAGAAAAACAGTAAAAGACAGTGCAGGTAGTCGCAGCATTCTGCAGGAAAGGAAGTGGAAAGAGAAGATAATTACGTTGTAATTTAGTTTAAACATCAGAATATGTAGTAAATGAAGACGTGAAAGAAGGTTCAACGTGTCAAAGCACTTAAACGTGGTAAAACTTCCTTGTTCTCATTGGAAGTATTATTTAAAATACAAAACTGAATAGTAAAATAACCCTTTATCTATCAAATACTGAGAATATTTAAAAAATAGATGAGATTTTACTTTGTTTAAAGCAATTATTTTTGTAGAAACTAATCTGATTCAAAATTAGATATTTAATCTCTCTTTCATTCAGTGATAAAAGATGAACAGAGACCAAGGTCAAACTGTAGTTACCCTATCATATAAAATAATAAAATACTAGAAAAGAGAATATTTTAGCAATATATAGCTAAAACCCAAGATGTAACACTCCTCTGATTTCCCTTCAATGGTTTAACCTAATGCTTGTCTTATTTGCACCACACTGGGAGCAGAGCTGCTTAAGACCCAGCTTTGCTGTGGCATTACAGCTGCTTGCTGATGTCGCAGGAAGAAGATAAAAATGACTTCTATATAAAAGCCTCCAAGTGCAAAGAACTGTAAAATGCATTTAAAGACATCAACTGCATATCTCAAAGTTTGAAGAAGAACAATTTGCATTCTGCATTTCTCATGTAAATGCACACTATGAAAAATAATTATAATAGTAATCTGATTCAATGGAAATAAAGTAGTGTAATATTTATAGTCTGTGCCAGAGTTATAATGACTGTGGGGCGAGAAGTGAAGTGTCTCAGCATGTTCCACATGTTTTTAACACTGTTTCTAAAGGCTCTGGAGGCTATTAAATTTAATGAACCCATCTGCTATGAAATAGAGGTCCAAACATAATCAGTTTTCTCAGTGCCATATAATACAGATGGCATTCCATGTTCCACATCCCCAGCAGGAAATTTTATGTTCCTCTTTAAGTGTAGGACTTTTGTTTTTGGTTTTGATGTTTTAAACGTCTTTTTGATGTATCACATATAGCATTTTACAGTGTAAATACCATATAGAGCAATGCACATGAAAAGTGTTAATTCATTAAACTAAGTATTGCTATTTCCTTACAACAGTTTTTCTGTGACTTTGACAACTAGCAATTAGCTCTCTGTAGTATTAGTCTTGGCTTAATACAGTCATTGAAAATTGCCCTAATACTGTAAGTTCCAGCATTAGCAGTGGAGCAAAACAAACACGTGATTTATCAAAAGAGGCAGTTTCCTTCAAAAAGCTGAAAGAGACACATTCTTCCATACATACATGTGCATAGGTGCTCCCTGTGATGAAGCCTTATTTACATGCAACAATGCATTAATTTAACTATTTTAAGTATCCATATCCTCACTAGGTCCTTATGGGCTTAATTTTCCTGTTCATGCCTCAATTTTGATTTCAGGGGTCTCGATTTGTGTGTTTTATTGGGACACACAACACCCAGACTCTTGTCTTGGTGTGTGAATGTGGGATCTAAGCACAAATATAAATAGCACAACATTCCCTGCGCTGATGAGCACCCTGCTGCTGAGCAGGAGTAAATCAGAAGTGCATTTTCTAACACAAAAGAGCAACATCCATTGTTGTTTTTGAGCTGCATCTGAAAGACAATTGGAGTGCATGAATTCTATTCAGTTTAGAGGTTCATTCATTCATTGGCTATCTCCAGCACTCATTGTGTTTTGACACTTGACACAGATCTTACTGAATTTGAAACAGTTCATGTGTTTAATGATAATTCATTTATTCTAGATCCAACAGTAAAACAAACACATTAGAATTGTTTGGGAGAAAATGAGAGTACTTAATTATGGCAACTGAAAATTTTGGGCCGAGGAACTCTTAAAAGCCTTGGCTCAAATGCTTTCCTTTTCACAAGACTGTCAATGAAGATTTTCACAGACAGTGCACTAATCATCAGCTTGAAGGGATGCTGCACCTACCTATGAACGTGTGCATAACCTGCTTTTGCTGTGTGCACAAGTGGCTGCGTTGATCAGCACTGCCAGGGGCTCAAGCACTGTCCCAGATCTATGAGATCCCAGTGCAGACACATCAGTCACTGCTGCAGCTTTGAACTGCAGTCGTGCTCCCATGGGAGCTTCAAGGTGAAATGCTCAGAAATGCTGTACTCTTCCAGGGAAATGAATCCAAACTGAAGTGCTGATAGGACGCCATTCCCTGGGCTACTTTCTACTTTTCTCCCATATCAGAACCTTCAAAAGACCACTGAGATCTGTAGGAGACAAAGCAGAGCCTGAAGAACCTTATTTTATGAACAAGCCTACCTGATGGAAGGCCTGATATCCATGCATGGGATTTTTCTTCCCTAACCCAATTCATTCATATGTCAAAGCAAGAAAAGGAAATTCCCATGGGAACCTCAGAGGCAGTTGGAGGTGATGACATTCTCTGATAAAGAGTTGTAAATTCTTAGAGATTAAGAGATGCTGGCCACAAAGGGAAGGTTAGAGCATGTAACCAAATCCAAAATGGGATTGGGAAAAAAGGAACACAGATTTCTAGTTCTTGGTGTATTAAAAAAAAAAAAAAAAACAAACAACCAAAATTAAAATTATTGCATGTAATTTTTCTTTGCTGATTAATGACACTTGTTGACTTTCAGTTCTGCAGTGATTACCAATATTTACTTACTTTAGAGGTATGTGAACATTCTGAACACACTGATGCAGTTTAATGCCTACCAGTACTGCAACCTAGAAGTTACTTTTTTGAAATAGAGGCCCAGGGAACATTTTACCGTGATAGAAATGCTAAATATACCCACTTATAATAATAGCACAATTAACTTGTGCCACCAATAGTATTTGAAGATATCTCTGGGAATAGAAGCTAGTGGAAATGAGGTACTATTTTAATTTCGTTACTTCATAAAAGCTCTTCTGTGCATTGAACACAAAGAAAACTGTGTGAATGGAAGAAGCACTAAACAGCATTTTAATACCTCACCAGAAAGGCCTGAATAGAAAAATATGCCAGCATAACAGCTTTCAGTCTGGAGAACCTTCTGTTATAATTCTGTCCATTTTATATATATGTGTGTATATATATATATATAAAATATATATATTACCTCTGTGAAAATGGTTCATAATTCTCCTCTGTCAGAAGAACTGTATCCTAGAATTTAAATTTTCATACACAAAACATTTGGATTCTGTTGTGACAACTGAGAGGCATGAGCTTCCTATAATTCCCGCTGCATTTCTGCAAAGAATCTGGATCAGAGTAAAGAGTATGCCTGCACAGTACTTGTTTGGTTTTTTTTTTAAAAATGAAGATGAATAAATTGAATTTTTTTATTATGTATATAATAATGTAATTGCAACACCTATCATAAGCTTTCCAGAAAGAGTTATTAAAGGCTTTACTTCAATGGAGATATCTCAATTTACTGCCCCATAAGGAGAAATAAGGCTGTTGGACAGGTTGCCTTCCTAGGACAGCATTAGTCTCTTGATCAGGAAATATTTCCAAAAAATACCTCCTTCAAAAAAAGAAAGAAATGACAAAAACCTATGCGTATATATAAATATACATATATACAAAAGCAACTATAGAACTGAACTAGAATTGAACTAAAATCCATAATGGAATGTATGTCTGTGATAATGTGGAGAGAATGCAAATGAAGAATCAACATGTGGTACTCTAACACAGAAGAAAATTACAAAGAGCAAAAGCACTCACCATTCATATTACGATGAGTCCTAACCTGTAATGACTCAGAACACTGCTGTTTTGAATGAACTCTTGAATTCTGGAGCATCAGACAGTCAGCTCAAAATATTCAATGAAACAAAAATTTGCTCTTTTTAAGCAAAGAACTCCTCTGATTGGAAACTCAACAGAGCCAACGTGGTAATGTTTTCCTGAACCTGCTCACAGCTTGAGACCAACAGCCTGGGGGAGATGAACTCAACGGTACATTAGATCCAGAGGATATATTCAGGTACACTTATGAGGAACAAATTCCACCAGGAAGGTCCAACAAAGGTACAAGTCAAATTAGACACACCAATAAACAAACTCTCCATCACAAGCTTTTAAACAGTGGGAACTCAGGGGCCAGACCAGTCTTTTTTTATTTCCTGCGGGGAAGAAAAGTAATGTTTCATCACATTCCAAATGTGACCATAAGAATGGGATAAAGGCTTCTGTGATGTACAGATGATAATCCACAATACCAAGAGATGACCTGTATGCATTGCTGCACTTTAATATTCTGATGCCCAGCTCATATTCCTTTTTCTTCCAAAACATTCACTTTTATTGACTTGCTATAGATGCATACATGGTTAAAAGAAGTCGATGACTACTTTAAAACTGTTTCCTCCCTGAAATACTATGATAGTTCTAGAATTCTTTTCTGCTCATATTTGAAAGCTGTCACTTAGAAATCTCTTTGTTTTTTTTAAGCATCCATTGGGTTATTTTATTTTCTGAACCATTACATGCTTGTGGGCCTTAGCAATGTTGAAGGAGTGATATCAGATCCAAATGTGATCCATTTTTGAGCAAAAAAGTTATATTGAGACTGTTCTGTTGCAGTGATGTCCAGACCTCACTGTCTAGGGCCCACATATCCCATCTGCAACCTTTGGAGCTATTCCCTACAGCATCTCTGGGCTGTACAGCTGGCAACAAGACAGTTCCTCCTCCTATTAAACTCCACAATTAAGAATATTCTACCTGGCCCCTCACTCTTGACAGCCCAAACACCCTTTCTCACAGAATTCCACAAATTCAACAGAGCTCACCCACTCGTAGTGTGTATCAAACTGCTGAGTAGAGAAGTACAAATGGAGAAGAGAACAAGTCTAAGGAAAGGTGGGGAATTTGGAATCAGAGGACTCTGAATCAGAAGATTCAGAGGCTGCCTGGTATATATCATGTTCTTCAATTCCAACATTTTAGCCTCAAGGTATTGGCAGCACCTAAGCTACTGGACTATTACAGGAGTAGCATTCCCAGCTATTGTGAAGCTGACTTTAAATTAGCCCAACATAAACCTCTAAAGACTGTTTCCCAAGTGATTGCCTGAACCAAGTACAATCAGTCCAGTCCCCCACAGATCTAAATTCAAATTATTTCAGAAATCTGTTTTTTCTCTGACAGCCAGTGCCACTTCTTAAGATTATATCACTGCTATGTCAAAAGTCCTGGTTTTGAAAGAAATGAGGCTTTACACAGTGATAATAACCTTTCTAACACAAAATCCTGGGTTTAGAGGAAATGCAAAGGATTTTCTGATGAAGGGTAAAAGAAATGGAGCTGTCTGGCTACCACTTTAGAAAGACAGGAAACACTGGGGAGAGAAAAAAGTCTAGGGACAGGAAAAAGGGAAGCAAGGAGTCACCAGAGAGGCCTCATCTCAGTTGCGTTACATCAGCTGTCAATCTGACAGTGCCAAAGGACACACAGCCCTGACACACATACAGGTTGTTTCATGTCATGTTTTCTGCATATGGTATCTTGCCAGAGATTTCCACTTCTATAAAGGTCATATTTTTTCTAATGGTATGTGAAGCTCCTCAGGAGTGCCAAAGCCACGTTGAAGAGGCAGCTGTATGAACATTTTGCAGACATCCTCTTACAGGAAAGGTGAACAGACACAGGAATTAGACGTCTTGTTGGAGTAGCAAAATTCTTCTGGGAATATTCCTAAATGCTATCAAACACTTAATGAACTAACTTCTGGCTTTCACAGATGACTTTGTCCTGGACGAATACTGGATGAGAAAAGTCTGGGGTAACAGGGGAAATGTTTTGTGTCCTAAGATTATTATTGTCCAGCTTCTTTCTGTCTGGATCTTAGTATGTTCCAGCCTAATGTTGCTTGCTCAGAAGCAGAACAGCTGGCCAATTAGCTCTGATATTTGGTGAGAAGGGAACAGAGAAGCATATTCCATGCCTTTAGGGCACAGTGACACTGAGTGCAACCATGTAAATATAGCCCTGGGAATCTAGCCCTGGCTGTTCGGACACCATTGGTGATAAGAACATTTAACCTATCTGGAAATGCACTGATATTTCTAACCAAGAAAGATCCAAGCAGCAGCCACACAAACTCTGCAAATCAACAAGTTATGGGATGGAGAGGATTATTTTAACAGCGCTTCAAGTGTGAAAGCACTAGAGATGGCAAGGGCATCTGTCTCTGAAAATAACACTCGGGCAGCTTTAGCTGAGGCAGAAGCAAGCCTGGTTTGGTAAAATGTTCCCTTCATTCCTATTGTCAAGTTTTGTATGTGACTACCCTAATTTATCTTGTTCCTTTGAATGTTTGGGTTTTGGTGGGTTTTTTGTGGGAAGAATGATGGAGGAGGGAGGAAAAAAGTAGTTTGCAACCAAGCGGATCATGGTATTTGAGTTTTTCAATCTTTTCTTATAGAATCCCACCCATTAGGGTCCTGAATGGAGCTTTCATACACTTGAAATAGATGTCTGCATGTATGCACAAGTGCACGTGCAGATATATATATATTTGCGTGTGCACAATGACATTGATTAGTTTAGTCAAGAGAGTAGGAAAACTAGAGAAGATAAAGACAAGTATTTTGACTGCATCAAAAGACCTTTTGTTTGGATTTAAACAGTTCTATTATTCAAGATTTTAACAGCTCCATTGTCTTTGATTTTCCGGTTTTCTCTACACTCCCTCTAGTGTTCTTAAGTTCACTTGCATTTACTCACCCCTGCTGTATTCACTTAGTATTTCACACAACATTAAGTTGTTAATTTTTCTTAGCCTTTCCATAACCTACAGGAGAATCACTGAAAGTTAGAGCAACTTTTATGAGTGTTTTTCTCCCTGCAAAGATCGAGGAAATAAATACAGATTAATAGGTGAAAGAAAGACTAAACTGTCGTATCAATTCTGAGACATCGATTTGTACTTTGTTGGTGGGTAAAGGGTGTTGAGAAAGGAGGAAGATTTTGTTTGGAACAGTTTTAGTGAACAATTCATAGGCAGAGAGTTGCACTAAGACACCACTCACCTGAGTACCTTCCTCTAGCAACTACACAAACTCCCTTCATTATGCACACACTGATTGCTTCAAGTGTTTAAAAAAAAAAGTGAATGAGAACAAGATTCTCCTGGTCATCTCCCCATTTAGTGGGAGGCCCAGAAGGCACAGTAATAACACATTTTCTGTTCATCTCATCTTATGTTTCAATAAAAAAAAAAGACAACAAAGAGGAGACTGGATTAATGCATTATTTTTAACAATGAAACAGAGATAAGTTAATTCATTCTAAAGCAATTAGCTTTTTGTTTCTCCATTATAACTGCATTTAAGTATTTATTTTACATTACCAATGGCCACAACTGAAGACTAGAAAAGGTCTAAACAATTGTGAAAATTAAATAAAAGCTCTCTTCCCAGGGTGGACTTGTACAGATTTCACACTGAACCATCTAGAAGCAACAGAGACTCAAAAGAAACAAAACCCACCAAACATCAGAGTGAAGTTGGTGAGATTCTCCCACCCTGCTCATCAAGCAAAAATTTAAAACAGAAAGAAAGAAACATCTGTGTCATGAGTAATTTGTGATCTTCTATCCATTGTATTGAATATTTGGCATCTCCTGCACTAAATGGCAAACATTTGTAAAAACTCTTGTTCTACTGATAATATGCTAACCAAAATATTTAAATCAGAGCAAATGAAATATAATAATAATAAGAGAATAGATAAAACTCTATTTCAGACCAATCCATGGAAATTAATAATGTTTACCTGCAAATCTGATGATTTGCCAGACATGCTACAGAAGTATCACAAGAGCTCAGTCACTGCATAATAGAAAGTTGTGCTTGAACTCTAATACTTCACAAAAATGTCAAGTTAAATTGGATATTTATGACAATTATTTTAACATATCACCCATTCACAATACTTTAAAAGGCAGAATCTTTTCAAAATTCTTCCCCAAGATATCACAGTTGACCCCTGGAAGTTGACCCACCTTTCTACACTAAAAATATTGTCGGTCTATGTGTTTATACTCATATATTCATTGACATGTTTTAAAACATATAGAAAAAATGGTTACTCAATATAATAAATATCTTTTCAATGCCCATTTTTAAGTAATAAAAGAAATGTAGGTTTGGATGTCATAAAATTTAAAATTATTCTGTAACTTATGTTTGTTTCAGTATTTTCTATGAAATAACAGCGTATAAATATCTGCTGAAGTTCAGTAATGTTGAATTATTTGCTTGTAGCATAAAGATATCAAGTCCCAATTCTTACACTGAGTTAGCACATTCCAGCAACAGAAAGCAGATTCACCATGAGTGATTCTACCACAGTATTTTTGCTTTATGATGCAGACTTACAGTGCTGTCAATGTATGCTTCAGTCCACACTACGTCGTGCTCCTGGTCAATAACCTTTGGTCGGCTGAGAACATGGAGATATTCCATAACATTCTCTTGCACATCAGCCAAGGTAGAGATCTGAGTAAAAAAACCTGTGAAAACACACAATTCCAAGTTATAAACCAGAGAGAACAAATTAAGGAAGTTTTCAAGAAGGAGCATGATGTGGTTTATGTCTGTTGATGTCTTCCGTTTATTTCCAAAGAAAAAAATGTAAAAGAGGAATGAAGCAGCCTCGAACAGTAATAATTGGTGAAAATAGACATCTGTGAACCCTTTGGCCAGCCCTCAAGGACAGGGTTTCCAACATCACTATGAACCACTACACAGTCTGTACTAAACTCTTATTTCCAGACCACTTTTTTTGCTTAATGGTTTGGGCTTTTTACTTTTAATGTTTCCTGCTTTAAAATTTAGAACTGTATTATCTTTGTCCAACTGTATCTCACCCACTTTGTCCAGTTTCAAGAAACGTGATGAAGTAGGACCACAGTAACATAACAGTAGTTGCATATGCTCTGAAACACTCATCCCTACAGAATGCGATTAAAAAAAAAAAGGCATTATGTAATTTACAAATATGACGGGTCACAGAAAATGTAGGCTACAACTAGAATTGTTTGGTTAGGTGATCACAGCCTTGCTAATCCTTTAAAGCATCTCCTCCAACCTGACAGCATTAAGAACAGCAGAGGCCTCAGCTATTTGAGCTGTCACCACTCCCTTTTCAGTGCTGAGATGTCAAGTATGTTTATACATCACAAACTTGGCATCTGCAGCCCACATCATGCAAGAGTGATGAAGGACTGACAAATTTCAAGGCTAAAATTTCATCAGGCCTTATTTAAATGCATCACTTGCCTGCATTTACTTTGCGTTAATGAGAAAAGACCAACATGAAAGAGGCCTCGCTACAATTTTAATCATTTGACAAGATCACAACTTCTGTGGAGCTGGAATATTAAGTTTATTAAGCTTCAGCAGAAAACATGGCAGCTGCAAAGAACTTTTGAGCTGTACTTTTGTAGATAGGGCCAATTTTGGCAAGACTGTAAGGGTGGTCTGTCCAAATCTAGAACTTTCTGAAAAATAATAATAATTGATACACTACAAAATGGATGTTTGTGCATACATTTCATCTGCCTGTGAATTCAGGCACAGTGAAAGAACAGACTTTATAGCAGAGATCTATAAAATGAAACAAGTCATAGTAGTAGCCTAATGCATATCTTCAACTTAAAAATAAAAAGCAGAAATACTGGGTTGGTAGTGTTTTTTTAACCTAATTTGAATGTAGATGATCTCAGACATTCCTAGTACAGCATTCTTACTCATGCTATAGTATTGTTATACCCTTCATATATTCAATATTCTGCTTAAGGAATTTTATTTATTTGATATTTTATTTTTTCTATTAAGTCCAGTATTGTGTGAGGGTTCTAATTGACTACTACACATACTATTAAGATTTGCCTCCTACGTCAGAAAAGTGCTATTATTTGTCTTGAGGTTCTGAAAGCTTTTTCAGCAACAGAGTAAAATGACTGACATAAGTTTAATTAGGAAACCTGCACTTGAGAAAGCAGAATTCTATGTTTATTGTTAAAAAACTCCAAAATATAGTGTACTTTCTTGCATCAGTAGAACACTCGTGAGAAAAAGCAATGCATATATTACTCTTTGTGAAATGCTCCTTGCTCCAATTTTGGGACCCCAAAGTATGGATTTCTCTGTCGTGTGAGTAAAGAGCAACACTTAAGTATTTGGTGCTTTTAATTTAGTGAAAATGTCAATGCAGAGTCAAAATATGTTTATTGGCCAACATAAGCTATGGACATAGAGAACATCATAAATTATATATATATGTATATGTACATACTGTGTTTATGTACACAATGTGGATATGTACACACTGTGGTTTATAAGGCTTTTAATCAGGGATTCAAAATAATGCACAACTGTGTGGATCACTCATTTTACAGGTATGACCAACATTTTCCCAAATCAGTTCAGAGTGACTGAATTTTGATATGCCTCTTTTCAGAATTACATTTGAAGCAGAAATCTGTTGGCACTGAATAGCATCCAGTGAACAACAGGATCACACCTGCACTCATATACTTAATATATATGAGCATATTATGTCATATATATAATTTATATATATATATAAAGTGATATCGTAATGTCTGAAAAGTCAGAGGAGATTAAATACTTGAAAAAGGTTGTATTGTATCTAAGGTGATAGAAAAAAACTTTTTAAATCAAGCAGTATTTCGTTACCCATACACTTCAGAACCACAATCAGTTAACTCTTTTTATTATCATACTTCATTAAAAGCAAAACCATAAAGACTCATCTAAGAAGCTCCTGGATACCTATGCTTGGAAAATTCTTTAATCACAGCCTATAAATTACCTCTGAGATAACAAATACATTGCTATAAAATGAGCATCCTTTCTGACTGTTTCCTGAAATGTTTTTATCTCACAATTTCAAGTGATGAAAAAATTTAGCTAAATTATTCAAATAAAAAGAAAAAAAAAATAAAAAGAAAACAGAACCCAATCTGAAACACTTCAGTGTTGTGCCATACAGATTACAAGACTCCGGTACTGCAGAATTTTCTTCTTTTCATTCTTTTAGAAGAGACCTCTGTGGACCAGGTACAGCCAACATGAGCAGAGACACCTATTTGAGCAGCTATTTGTAACTATTCTTATGGATGGGTATTACTTTAGGTATTCCTATTTGCAGTATTTCTGAGAATGTTGCCATATCACAATTTAAAAAGAAGCCTCCAGGAAGCATGTTACAGACAAAAGACTCATTCCTTATTGTAGTATTGCAAATCATATTTCTAAACTGCACAATAGAAAAAACAGTTTTTAGCCTAATTTCCTAAGACTAAAAGAGACAGTAAGTCTGAATTAATTTTGTATAAACTTAGTAAAGAAATAAAGGTTTCAAAGACAAGTGAAAATATTTTTCAATCTTCTCCTAATGAGAAAACCCTACCAAAAGTTACTGTATTATAGCTAGGAACAACATTAGGTTTTAGTTATTTTTTACTTTTAATTTAGGTTGTTTGACGATTCACGTGTTTCTAGCTATACATAACTCACAAGAATTACCTTCCTACACTGCAAAGTTTACATCTCTTATCTAGAGGTCAGAGATACCCCATGGAATTGAAACCCTTACTGTTCCTATACCCAGATTTAACCACCAGATAAAGATTTGCTCTGAAGTCCTTGAGCGCAGCTGCTGGGGCCGTGTCAGCAACAGCAGCAAACCCATGCTTAAATTTTTGCATTCCAACACCTGCTTCTCAGCTCCCTGGTGTGTGAATTATGCCACCTCAGAGCCCCCTCACAGTCAGCACTATCTTTTTTTCCTCCCCAGCAGGAAAAAACTCGTGAAGGAAATGGGTGAGATTTGGTAATGACAAGCATGAGAGATGTATAATAATGTGGTAAAAGACAGACACTTATGCTCTGCATGTGGGCTGCCTTTCCCCATTACACAGTCCCTGCAATGCTTTTTGGATGGCTTGTTTTTCTCTAAAATGTCCACCATTAGACTGATAACTTTTCAAAACGCCCCCAACTGATTTTTACATGGAGCACAGTACTTTTGTTTCCTGGGCGCTGTGCAAAAGAGATGCAATACTCTTGCAAATTATGAAATATCAGAATTAAATTTGCCCCTCTGGGTAGGGACTAAGGAGTGAATTCATTGTTTCAGTGCAGCTGTAAAACTCCCATGGAGGTTTTCCCCTTTCCCCACAAAGGAGGCCTCTGGAGCAGGTGAACAGGCTCGGTAAATGGCTGCCTGCCACCCCAGAGCCCCAGCGCAGGAGGGGCTGAGGTCATGCTAATAATGGGAATGGATGGGATGGGGGCTTCCTGCACAGAACTCTCCTCTGCTAATACAATAGCCTATAAACTGCTCCAGCTGGGGCACAACCTGCCTCGGGGCTGATCTGTCCTCTGCCAGAGCCGGAGCCACTATCAGCTCTCCCATACATGGAGCATTTTTCTCTACGTTGCTTTTTCAGCCTCTGCTCCTTTGCGCTGATGAATCCAATCCTTTGTCCATGTTATAATATGCCAACCACAGTGATGACCCATAATGAAATGTTTAAAAAACCAAGGAAGTAAAACAGAGGCTGTCAAATTACTGATGTAATAGTGAATTTTACTGGGAAAAAAAAAATTAATCCCAGCTGTTTTGTTAGCCAGTAATGCATTAACTCCCATCTTTATCTCTACAGCTTTCTGCGGGAAGTGATGCTGAGGGAAAGGTAGTGCCTGTCACTTCTAAGTTCGAGATGTTACTGCTAACATCTGGCACACGCATACTAAGCACCAGGAAATTTTCACCTTTTTTCACTTCAGAATCTTTGTATATCTTGTTTTCCTTAAAGTACTCTTGCTTATGATGCAGAAGAGTAAATCACTGCAAACTTCACAAACCGCTCTGGAGGGATTTTGGGGATCTTGAATGTTTTAATGTATTTAAAATGGTTTGTTTTGCTTCATTAAGCAAACTCCCTCTAGATATGCCCTACTTATACGGAAAAATGTAACAGAAAAGCATGCTTGGGGTTTTTCAAGGTTTCACAGTCAGAACCTAGAGAAGCTAAAGAAGTTTTGCAAGGTGGTGTGAATTTCCCCTGTGACCCATTTTGAAGGAAAGGGCTGCTGTCCACAGCCCAGTCAGCTGGAAACCTTGCAAACAGCTTTCATCTATGTTGTGCTTCCAAGAGGAAAATCACTGCAAGGAAAATTGATTTTAGGGTCATTCACCCTCAGTGACAACAACATATTTTGGCCCACCCATGCAAGGAGTAAACTGCAGTCCTGCTATTCAGCCAATCTTTAGACCAGACCAGCTTTACTACACTCCTCATCTGTTGTGCTGTAATCCCTCATTTCACTGAAATAAAATGGACAAGCTGTAACTGAAAACCGTAAGGAAAAATCTAAATCTGCACTGTCTGACCATGACATGCTGTTTCCAATTGTGATTTTCAAAGCTAAAAAAAAATGTTTAATTACTGATTAGAGGTAGAAGATTTTTTACATTCTAAGCTATCAGAGAGCAGGTATTGTAACTATTAAACTGAGAGGGAAATAAATTTATAGAAGTAACAGTCATTAAGATGTTTAGTTGATTCATATGGGTAAGACTCTGACTCAAAGAAACATGGCTCTGAAAAGAACAAAGTAGTCCTGAAGAATGACAAAGGTGACCACTTTTCCCCTCTGGGAATAAGGAAGACGTGGACCAGATGATCTGCTAAGGCAACTTCCATTGCCTGGTCCTAATTTCTGAGTTGCTGTACTTAGATCTTTATGAATTTGTAGAGCTGGGCTAAAAAGTTAAAAGATTTTGTTGATTAAATTGTCTTCAAAAAAGATGCTTCAAAGGATTCTTATACTATTATTTAAACTAAATTATGGTGTAATATTAGCTGATTAAGACAAGACTTCAAACTGAGTAATTTCCATCAGCTGGATATAACGGTAGTTAAAGAAATAATGACTAAATGGATAGCACCTGATGCAATTCATCATAATGTAATGTGGCACAGTGGAAAAAAAGAACTTTTATTTTTTTTCCAAGAGGAAAGAAAATGTAAAACCTGAAGATTAATTGGGGTTTGGGGCTGGTTTTTTCCTGAATCATTCTTACTTGTACTACTCAATCCTTTTACTGCAGCATCTCAGCATCTTAAATGTTTTAATGCTCTTTTCCTTAAAGGATATAAACCAGTTTTTTTCAATTACACTGTCAGTTCCTCAAGGGACAGGATGTCTGGTGTTTTACATACCATGCCTAACTCAACAGGACTTGTACCCAGTGTCCTCAGAAACCAAACTCGCTCTGAGTAATAACAGATAGAAGAGAACAAATGCTTTGAAATCAGTTTGTTCTTGGAACAAAAATTTAAGACCACATAGTTTAAAAGTTTCATACATATTTTATGGAAGAAAATTTCAAATTGGGGGTTTTTGCTCTTTGAATTGTATGTCACAAGATAATTAAGGCTTTTGATTTTCTGGGAAAAAGAGAACAACCCATCCTCTGTGACTAGCTGCCAGCGACATCGTATCTGTAGAAGGGTCAGATGTGCAGGAAGGCTCAGGAACAGGGTTTTGAAAACAAGGCTTTTACAGAGGAAGGTTAACAAACCTTTGTTAGCACAGGCCATCCACTTCAGGTTATCAGCAAATGCAGCTTCTCTTCCAATCAGATAGGTAAAAATGCGGACCTGAAAGTAAAATGCAAAGATAAATCAGTTAATACTGCATTTAAAACATATCCAGTGGAACTTCAGATGCGTAATTCACAGGATAAACCCCTTCTAAGAAAGTATTACTGGTTAAGCAGCACAGTAGGTTAAAAAAAATATTTCTGCCAGTAATGTCTTCCTGAAAAAAATGTGGCTTTTGTTCTGTGTAATAGGATGGTTGATCTTTTTGAATGTGTTTAATATCTGACCTTTATACAGTTATGGTTAATGTGTAATTAAGAATAAGCTAAAACCATTGGAGTACAAAATGGTATGTTTCAGGCAAATCTGTTCTGCACTTATGAATTCAGAAAATTGTAATGATGTGGGGGAAGAGGCACTTAATTAGCAAATACTTCTGTAGATAAGGAATCTGCAACACCAGGCAAGCAAATTCCCCTCAGTTTTCAAGGTTCATACGACACAATATCATTGTCAGCACAGACACAGGTACCCAGAGGTAGCACTTTAATATCATTTAATTCATTTTCAAATTTAAAAAAAAAAATCTTATCCTTTTTCCTATTAGCATTTTTCCTCGTTCACAAATTATATTATTTGTAGAATAAACCAGCTTTATACTAAGCTCCCATAGGGTTGTTTTTTTTCCCACAGTAGTTTCAAAATACTCTGAAAGTCTCCCTCTTTACTGCCAGTTGTGACACTATATTCTCTCACCGCCCTTTTATCCATTTTCTTAATGGCCACATCCTGTTTTTAGGCATATGCAGTGTTTTGTGTTATCATCATGCCTAGAGACCAAATTCCAATCACAAAACTTTTCCCAGTCTCTCAAACATAAAATGCACACAGAACTGAATCATGATTTATATGGTTTTAAAAGTCTACACAGTGATGGTGTAATGTTGCAAGTTTGAGTCCAACAGTCTGCATATTCCCACTCTAAGACTCTAAATAACACAATATTAGACAAAAGAATGGTGCTTCTATAATTTGTTGATTACTATTAAAAGCATTAATAAAGAAATTCTTTATTCTGCAAAGATACATGAAAGTGCATAGTGAGATTTATACTCTCAAAATACAGCATAAATCACTGTCACATTTTATCTTCCTGCAAATGATGCTCGAAAATAGCCTATGATGAGACTGAATACTCTGAGAGATTTATATTTAATGATCTGCTTTAATCTATAAAGAATCAAACTACACTGTGTTCCTAATAAAAGGAGACCAGCCTTATCTAAACAGGTGAGCAGTAAGCATGATAACAGGCACAGGCAGCAAAATAACCTACAAAAAATAAAATTTCAGCAAACTGGTAACGTGGATCATCATGAGGAATGGGCTGTCTCTGTGATATCTGTTGCAAGGATTTTAATGATTTTGCACTGAGTATATTTTCTACATCTAGTTTACCTTGTATCTAGCAGTTTTGCTAGAAAATGTTTTAATCACGATAAAAATACTGCTAATTGTAATTACTTGAAAAAATAAAAGAATCTATAAAACAGAGAGCTAGAAGATGAGTGATCCAAATTTATTAAGTGCTGTTTCCTTCCCTGTCCCAAGGCATTGTGTATTTTTCTCTACACACTTTCCATGGTACATGTTATACAAATTGTGTTTACTACTGTCAGCATAAAGTAAAAAGTCTTTTATATGGTGAAATAGAAGTTACACTATAATTTTAAAATACCCTTTCTATATTTCTCATTAATTGAGTGACTTATTACTCATAGTAGTATTGTAAGAAAAAAACCATGACAGGATCACAGGAAAGTATTTTAGTTAAAATTAAAGCCACTGATACTTTAAATTTTTCCTTCTACATTGACCTTAAAGACACATTAATAAGTGTTGCAAATATTGTCTAATACTTCATTTAAAATTGTGAGAAAAATCCTCAAGATCAGTTCTGATGGAAAACAATTCTGAATATTTCTCTACTACCAAAAGTTTCATTTGCTCAGTTCATTGAACCCATCAGCATAAACTTAATTCACTGTGAGCTTGTAGTGAAAAGCATTAACCATACACTGCAGAAGTATCACAGAATCACAGAATTAACTAGGTTGGAAAAGACCTTTGAGATCACTGAGTCCAACCTACGACCTGACACCACCTTGTCAATCAGACCACGGCACTGAGTGCCACATTCAGTCTTTTCTTAAACACCTCCAGGGACGGTGACTCCACATCTCCCTGGGCAGCCTATTCTTATAGGCTTGCCAAAGCCTATAAGAGTCCAAAGACTTGACATATTATTTTCTGCTTTCAGAGACCACAGCAGTGACTTTGGTAATAAATTATTAGAACTGAAACTTGCATGAATAAGTCGACATTCTAAACCCCGTTTTTCAAAACAGGCTTGGTTCTACACACCTTTTGTACTACTTTTGTTCCTCTGCATAGGTATTCTATGTGATAATTCTGGATGCATAACACCAATAAACAGGAAAAAAAGTTACTGTGGCCCTATGTTTACTCCAGAAACATAAAAATATGACTAAGTCAGTGTTACAGAACTACTACATTAATTTGGCAAGATAAATTCAAACTCCTTCAACTGCTGTCCGTGGACGAGACCTGTGCAGTGACAGGCACAGGTGCAAAACAGGACACATAGCACCGTAATAACCACTGAAATTGTCATTGTGCATAGGTTAAACATTGGGGACCAGATTTAATAACCATTCCTATTCTCAGATCCCAGGCAAGATATATGTTGGTAGGCAAAGCTGTTAATAGTGACCCCCGGAAAGTGTGTCAAATCAGTCCTGCTCTGCAAAATGAACGCATGAAATGTTTATTTTACTCAAACAACCCACATGTAGCACTAATACTGTGTAGTTTGCTGATAAATATGTATAGTATTGAGGCATATGACTGAAATCTCTATAATTAATAATAGATGAGGAAGTATAAGGTTTGTCTGCCTCATTCTGTTTGTATTTGACCTTGAAGAAAATAAAAAAATAGAAACTGTGAGCTTTAATAGGTATATGCACTATATAGACCCATACTGAGGCACCTATGTTGGTATCTTATGGTACAGGATAATGTTAGGACTAAAAATTCCTTTGAATCCATATGGAGAGAATGTTTCAGCCAAGGCAGACTGAATAAATTCAAAGTTGTTATGGGCCAATCCCAGAAGATCCAGTAACAACATTTACACCGTCTATATATGCTCTGGCTAACTGAGTATAAGCCAAATGAGAAAAACACCTTTGAATGTCCAAGTGCTGTGACTGAATCAAGAGACCACTTCCATCAGAGAAGGAATCTGCATCAGAGGGTGTAAGTACCGCTGGCAAAAAACATATGACAGAAAGAGATGGGTAATTTTGAAAGCTTTACAAGATACTTGAAAGAGAGACCTGAATCAAAATATTTTCTGTGCCTGGCCTGCAAAGTATTATATCAACTATATTAAGGCTTATCATGAACTGTTAGGTGTGGAGAAAGAAAATATTCTTAGGCAGATGTACTAGTCTTGAATTTTTATATCCTATCTACAAAACTGAAAATTGTAGATGTCAGATTCACTGAACACAAAGCAAAGCTTACTCCAAGAGGAAAAACCTTAATCTTTTCAATTATACTTGCTGTTTCTGCACAGTAGGTGCCACAAACTGCTATTTTTAAGCCAATGTTCACAGAATATGGAGTGAGAGCTCCATAGTAATATCAAAGAATCTGAAAGGACAATGGAACTAGAAACTTTAATAGAACTTGTGACTTTCTCACTTCATATTTTTCTGAAGCAAGTGTTGAATGGCAAAGAATACCATTTGAGATTGATGTATTTTAATCATCTTTAAAACAGCAGCTGTGGAAACCTCCCGTATGTTACCTTCTTATTATGTCTCATTCCTGACCTGGAAGGGTCACTTCCTGGAAAGAGACTCCCTTCAGTTCCTCTTCTTACTAAAAGATTGCTGCATAAGCTCGAATGGTTCCAAACTGTGGAATCAAATTGATACTATTCAACCAACTAATTTCAACAGTGCCTTTTATGATGGCCAGCTTCTGTGTGCACGACTGTGGATTTAGGTCACAAGCAGGTGTCACAAGATTTGTAGGCAACTACTCCCATCTACACAGCAGAGTTAACCAGTATTAAGGCATTGAACCTCCAAGTTCAATAGTGCAGACAAAACTGAACACAAATCATACACAGAGTAAAACACCTAAATCAAAAGCAGATATATAACTGCATGCTTTATCAGTATTTTTATCTTGCTTTCTCTCTGGTTTTCCACATTCTTGTTGCCTTACCTAGGCACAGATCATGGTTTGAACTACATAAGGGGTTGCTCTCTACTCTTTGTTGCAGACCCTCAAATTTTGAAAAATAAGAGTATTGTTAGTAAGTTTCTTGCTTTTACAGCCAGGGAATATTCTGAAGTTTGAACCTTTAAACTCCGGACAGAAGGTTTATATAAAATCTCAGAGATGCATACACTCAACCATTAGTGAGGAAATCTAAGAATGATGACTTAAATGACAGCTATTTCAGTGCTAACCACTTCATCTGAAATATCCACTTAACAGTTTCATCCATTATGTGTGGGCTAATCTGCAGTCCCTGAACTGTCCTCACGTCTGAAACTTCATTAAACTGGCAGCGTAGGGAAGAGAATAGGGACCTTCTTCCATCTCTGTTAAGCAAGACAAGTCAATCTGCAAGATTCTACACACTGGAACTGTGAATTCATAGCTTCATGCCAAACAGCTGGTAAAATAGTATTTCCAGAAACTTAAAATACCGTGTGGGAGGGGAAATGGGACTTCTGCTTGCAGCTGACAGTGCAGACCTCTGTTTGCAGCTGCAAACTATTTCATGGACACCTTCAGCAAAATAGTCTTTCCTTTCTGGCTCAGCAAGAAATAAAAATAGTCCTGTGGCAAGAGCTATGGGATTTAACTGGGATATAGGGACAAAATCAAGTTCCCATAGTTATAATCTGTGGTGGTCCATGAACACCTCAGCTATTCTCTGCATAGAGGAGCAAATGGACTGACTGGGAACAATGGATCAATGTGAGACTAAGTGATTGTCTGAACTCCTAAGCAGCCTCACAAAAAATAATTGATCTGTTACAAGGGCTCTCAAGGTGAGAGCTCTCAAGATAGCTTTTCCTAGGCACCTCATGCTTCCTGCCCAACATTACACTGTGTTTGTCACCACTTCCAGAGTAGTCTCCAATGTCACTCTTCACATAATCTTATTCTCCTATCCCCTCTCTCCAGAATCCTTTTGTACACCTCACCTCAGAAGACACCAGTGGGAAAAGGAGGAATTGATGCTGCAGTTGATCCTCGTGTTAAGCACATGGCCCAGTCCCATATTTGCCTGTGAGGAACAGTATGGATGCAGTCATAAAGGATTTCCAGAGTCATACTGGATTCACTCATCACGATCAGTAAGATTCACAATAAAAAAAAGTCTGAACAGGCTCCAGGCCTTTGCACAAGAAACCTTTCCAAATCTGAAAAGGGAAAAATGTTGAACTTGTAAAATGTATCAATGTGAGATGTATTGTAGGTTCTAATGTTAACTGATACACACACAAATCAATCCAAAAATAAACACGAATTCCAAGTGTATTCCACGCATCTGGCTGGTGCAAAGGGCATAACATACAGGGCAATGAACAGGCATGGGAAAAGAGAAATAGAAATATAAAGTCATTCTGGAAACTTCAGTTAATCTCTAAATGCCTTCATAGTCTTTTCTACTTTAGTTCATTTTTTATTATGAAGTAATCAAAAAAACCAAAAGCCAAACAATTTGACGATCTATTTGCTTTGATAAGTTGTCTGGAATTTCCATGAAGACAATGCTCTAAATGAACACACAAAATTCTACTGAGGAGGGGTGCAAAGCCCTGTGACGCAATGTAAGACAGCACTACCTCAGTATCTTCTGTCCTGTTAGAGACCTTTGCCCTGTGAGGTGCTGAAAGCCTCAACTTACAGTGCACTCAATGCAAGGAAGCCATGAAATTGAAGACATTACCTCATGAAATTGAATCCTTAAATGTTAAGTTACTCAGTAAAAGGTTCTTCATTGTTAATTTTTCTCTTGTAGTATTCAAAATACCTCTTTTGGGAAAGTTTACATTTATACATTTCCTCGTGTTTTTTCCTTCCTGCAATTGTACGTTGTACCCAGGCAATTTTATAACAATGTTTTATATTATAGTGATATTGAAACTCCATGTGTTGTACCCTAAAAATTGATGGGACAGTTAGCAAAAACAAACCCCAAGTAATTAAAATGTCTACTTCACTGGAAAACAAGATGTTGTAAGCAAAAACTGCAACAAAGGAAAAACTGAGCCCTGCTTCCCCAGATATCCACATCCCCAACAGCTCTTAGCATAGACCTACCTCAGAAAATTTGTGGAGGAGAAAAGGGAATGGATGCTGCAGTTAATCCCTTGTGGTCAGGGGACAGCAGCACTGTGTCACACTCACCTCTGAGGGGCATTTGGAAAATTCAAACAAGCCACAGGTTTTACATGAGACATCAAATGAGGATATTTCTCCTAGTCCTGAGAATGTGCTGACATACTTTGCTGATTTACAGAAAATTATAATGCAACTCAGGATTTACAAAGAATTTCCCACTGTGAAAATTCACCGAATACATAAGAAATATTGCTATCAGGGAGAGATGGGATTATGCTGTTTTACACTGTGCAAGGACAGAGCAGGTGATGAGAAAGTGTACAACTCCAGGTTTATTAGGGCTTATTGTTTCCCTAAAAGATGGTTGACACGGCTGTGATAAAAAAAGACAGGTTTTTCACATGGGGCACAAGTTTTAGCCATTTTACACATCCTGGATTATTGGTCACACAGCACTGAATCAGATCAGTTCCTTCACAGGTGGCACAAACAGCACAGCAGCAGCTTAACAATAAATAATATATAAAGATGTGGCAGAGCAAATAGGTTGTATGAAATAACCATTTCAGAGATGGTGTTTAAAAGCAAAACAAAAAAACCCCACAAAATATGTCTAATAAGCATCCAATACTCCCTAGTTCTCTTTCCTGCTTGGTGTGCAACACATGTAAATGATGTCAGAGAGGAAACCAATGATGTACTAAGTGTGATACAACAGCATGCAGCTTGAATGTACTAAATTCTTCTTAGCAGTTTAACAAATCAAAAAAGACAATTTTCACAGATTTTGAGAATATTAAACTTTTCGGCTGAGACCACGTCTAATAAATGGCATCACAAAGACTACACTGCAAAAAAACCCCAAAAACCTGAGATTATCCCAAAGCAACTTGTTGCCTTCAATGTAACTTTTACTTTCAGCACAAGCTATAACAAATTACTTTGAGCCCAATGGGTTGTACTGTAAATATTTCAGATATATAGAGAGAGTGTGAATAAAATCTTTATACAGCACCACCGAATATTGTGTAAATACTACACATTATTACTGAAGAACTGTTTTAGAAATATTTTCCTGAGTTTTACTTTTTATATCATTCCACTGGTACATTCAACCATGGTACAATGTCTTCAACTACATGGGGTATAGAGGGAGAGGAAAACTTTAACTCACCCTTTTTTAACTTTCAATAATTACCTGACATCAGTTTTCTATCATAGCAATATTACTATTTCAAAGTAAAATGAAAGAGATTTACTAGAGCTAGGAACAAATTCTATGCTATCATCTGAAAAGCAAAGGAAATTTTTGATTCCATTCCTGATATGCAAGATTCCAGGTCAGTCATTACAAAAATGTAACAAGCCAAGCCTACATGAACTCCCCAAGCATAATTCAACTATACCTAATAACGACGTTCTTCAAAATCCTGGAGGATTTGCTGAAATGTAGAACATACATTTGCTTCCTCAAATGCAAAATAGCAGCCTAAACAAATTAATTTGTCTGAGTGAGAAGGAGAAGGGATTAGAGCAGAAGCCATGACACACCAGCTTTCTTGGATCTAACTGAAGCTCCTGTGGAAAAAGCAGGCTCATAAAATTTCTGCTACTACTCTACTCAACTTTCTTGTATAGCAACTAATTTTTTTTTGCTAGGATCCATGAGAAAAGATCAAAATCAGACTAAATTCTAAGTAACCAAATACTGCCAACATCTCCACTTCTGCTATTACACAGTTCCAGGATGTAACATAGAACAATGGTAACTCATTTACAGTGTACTTCACTCTGCATGGTGCAGACACAGATTAGAGGATGACATAATGGATAAAGCACTGGCCTTTCACCCTTGGGATTTTGTCCAGCCTGCAGTCCTATCAGATAATGGGTTTGGCAATCTCCACTAGTCTCTTTTGGACACTAATCCCCACTACAGAGTCTCTATAATTCATCACATAATTTAATACACCTGGCAACTTTACCACCAGTTCATTCTTTTGTTACATAAAGGCCCAAAGTGAAGTCAAGGGTGGTTAATGCTCTGACAACCGGCTATTATCTCCCATAACAGCTGATTTTGAGGGGATTATTGCAGTCATAAACCATTTTATAAAAATTGGCAACTGGGAAAGCAGTGTAAGAAAATAAGGTGATATTTAGAAGTTTTATCAC
This sequence comes from Ifrita kowaldi, assembly GCA_013398055.1. Taxonomy (NCBI): domain Eukaryota; kingdom Metazoa; phylum Chordata; class Aves; order Passeriformes; family Cinclosomatidae; genus Ifrita; species Ifrita kowaldi. Next base: position 661,224 of record VZRS01008989.1, on the reverse strand, counting down.
TGATTTTCTACCAATCTGTAATGGAGTTTCTAGCATCCAAAAAATGCTGGAGAGGAAACTTGAGATTAAAGCTACAGATCATGAGCCAAGAATCTGAGGCCTGAACAAGCTGCTAGTCAGAAAGGTTTTACTATTTTGAGGTTACAGACACCTTTTGTCTTTCTCTGACAAATATACAGTATATTTCTTCTTTATTTTGTCTCACTTATTTTTTCACCTCTTCACTTTATCAAGATTCTTCCCTTTTCAATTTGAAGTATTTCACCACTTTCGGTATTCCAGTTTTTGACCAACAGCTTTGTTCACAAATGAACAAGGGACTCCTCTGCTCTCCAGACCAATTGCTGAGGGTATAAGTGACCCTTCAGGCAAGAAAAAGGGAGCTGCACTTTGTTTATGGGACAAGAAATCAGCTCACTGGAACCGTGGGAAAGGTTGGGAAGATGAGCAGTTGAGGATCCAGTCTGGACTACAATGGCATTAACACACAAGCAAACAGGCAATAGCACCAAAGTACTCATAATCAAGGGAATTAGCACACACAGTTCCCACTGGACATACCTATGGGTTCTGCAAAGTGGTAAAAAGGCATCAAAAATCTCACCAGATAAAAGTTAACAGAATGTAACTGCTGTTTGGTAGACATCAGACTGTAGAAAGATAGTTTAAAAAGGTGTAAGTTCTTTCTGGGCTCTCTGGTACATCACAACTACATCAGTGCAATGTCATTTTGTATCATGCAGGTGTGTAGCAGTAGTTGGATGTTCTATATTTAATCAACAAAATTGCTTTATAGAATACATTTCACACAAAGAAAAAAAAATCATTAAAATAAAGCCAGAGAAATTCAAACCATAGCTACTCCTGCTCTGACCAAGAGGCATTGCTAAAATGCCCAGTTTAATAAAATATGATCCGTTTTGTAGAAGCTTTACAGAATTGTGTTGAAGTGAGCTTCTGTATTTCATGGCTCAGGACATCTGTCTTTTTTCATGCAGGCTTGAAGTGAGCAAGCTTTCCTTCTCTACAAGGAGATGCAAATCCCTCTGGCCTGTGCTGAACCAACCATTTTAGCTAAAAGTCAGTGTGGTGCTGAGCTCCTCTTTGTAAGCCTATGTTTGGTTCTGTACAGCCGAATTTTATGATAGATTTTATACTAAGTTCAGTGGCAAAAGGTTCAGGTTCTAAGAATCCAACTTGCAACAGGAAGATTGTTGTAATGTAGCACAGAAAACTGTATGAGGTCTACTCAGAGAATACAAAGAGTTTTGCAAATTGTAGATATAATAGAATCATAGAATATGAGTTGGAAGAGATCCACAAGGATTACCAAAGTCCAATTCCTGGGCCTGCACAGGACAGCCCCAAGAATCACACCATATGCCTGAAAATAAAACTGAAGATGTACAAGAACAGGAAAAAGTTTGTGGATAGAATTTTAAGATTACCTTACTTGTTCCTTGAAATACAAAATCAGCCAAAGCAGAAGAAGCTGTAAATGCAGATGCTGCTCTGATGGAACAGCAGACCCACTGTTTGGCAAACTCTGGTAGGAATGTGTGTTTATTGTTGGGCTTCCTGTGAGTAGAAACACTACAACTTCTCTAGGAAAATCTTTCTGAAATCTGAGTTAGTGGACAGAAAAATAAATGAGATTTTACATAAAAACTGTCTTCTATGCCGAAAAATATTTAATCCTTCAGACACTATGTATATACAGCATGAATTGTTTGAACCTTCAAAGTGCTACAGCTAGAAGATAAAATAGACATGAAATTCCTTTATCTCGACATTTTAACTAACTGAAGGCAATTGCTGCTCAGACTGTCATAGTATACCAGTCAGTATTAAAACTGCTATGCCTTTAAGTTTATCTTTGATTAAAAATTAAATGTACCTCTAATTTATAATTTTTGTAGCCCTGCAGCATCCATGTGTTCTCACAGTTAAGTGAAGTCAAACTAAATATTTAATACACCATTCTAATTAGCTACAAACTATTACCTGATTTAAGTCTGTAAATGAATGTGAAAAGACTCTGGAGGCCTAATGTTAACCTTCATCCACTCCAGTTATACGAGAGAAATTACAGGCTCTAATTAGACTCTTTAAACTGCAAAGAAATAGAATTTTCATAACCAGCTTATTAAAAAACGAAGACCCCCTTGGGACAGGGCAAATTGCTTCTACCCTGATCCGCTTATCCTTGTACAACACCATACAGAAGACTCATGTTGTCTGACTTGCAGCTCATATTTCTCCCAAATTAATGAGCACTCAAATTATTCCAGCTGCCCCCTTGGCACAGCGAAAAATTGAAAATCCATGGCTGCCAAGTGACGTGTATAACCCAGCTGCTAAATAAAATGTGCTTAAGGGGACACAGCTGTCGAGGTGACTATTTACATTAAAATATGTCCATGGATACAGAACAAATATCTGAAGACAGAAACAGTGTACAGCACTTTGTTTAACCCTTGAATTTAACCAGGTCACAAAAATTTGCAGCATCATTTATAGGCTAAAGGTAAGTGCATGGCCTTTTGACCTTATGATTTATTTCTTCCAATTTGTCTAACCTTGGAAAAATTCTGATTTTCTTCTGAAAAATGGGTAAATTCAGAGGAATCACATTAAAGAGTAGAATTCACATGACAGAAAGGACAGCTGATTTTTCGAAACAACTCTACTTGAGAAAAATACAGAAAGTTTAACTCCATCTCCTGCTCTTCAAACATGGGTGCAGTGTGACATTAAGCATGCTATTTGAGCCAGCAGAACTGAAAATGATGCTTGCAGAGAATTCGCCGAGACTTGTTGAGTCAAAAAGAGACTACGACATTTTTTTGCGTTAACCCACACAGGCTGCCAACTCACTTCCACACGAAACTGAGGATACCAGGTATCATCTTTAAAACACTAAGAAGTATAAGAACTCTGTTCTGTAAGAGTTAACTGCATCCTAAAATACTCTGTAGGATGCTGTGGTTCATAGGCCACACTTTTAAATGTTTTATAAACCATGACTGTAACCCAGCTGACTTGAAAAGCACTGTGCCAGTTGAATACATACCTTGGAATAATAGGGGCCAATGCAAAATTCCTCTTTACTAATCAGGAGTACTTGGCCAGAGGGCACCTTGGATCTAGGACCATAACCTAAATTCAAATTTTTACAGTCAAAAACATTTGCTTTGCTCAGGAAGTACATGTGAGGCCCAAGCCATAACAAAATGTGTGCGCAAGCAAATCTTAACAAGAATTGTACAGAACCCAACTGTAGAGAAGGTTAAATTAGTCAAAGGTTTATTTATTTCAGCCTTCACCAGACAGTTTAATTTGAGTAGTGAGTAGTTACTATGACACAAGCATTTTTAACTATGGGATTAGGAGCTGAGGTCATATTTGGAAAAAAATGGTAGATAAGTAATACATGTTTAAATCAATGAAGCCTGATAAAATTTTCTGTGAAATGTTAAAGAAACTAATCAAATTAATCTTTAAAATATTAGTGAATATTTTTTAAGATCTGTAGGTAACAAGGGAAATGAGAAGGACAAGAAAAGGGAAATTTATTTTTAAATATTTTCAACACCAAGGGAAAAAATGTGTAGAATTACTTCCTAGATTTTACTACCCAAAAAGACACTAGCAAAAGGGATTAAACAATTAATTCAATCATGTATTACACAATAATGTGGAAAGAAACAGCCAACATCAATTTATGAGTAATTCTGCTTAACCAATCTTATTTCCTTTAATAACAAGTATCTTTTGTACTACTCAGGTGAAAAGAGAAGGAGAAAAATATTCTGCTTAAATTCTCTAAGTATATTTAGGAGAAGTACGGTGATCCTCACCACTCTTGGACTCACAGGCAGCATACCCTCCATGAGAACTTCCGATTGGGCCTGATAAAAAAATGCCACAGCATATTATGTGCTCAGTGATGTTGTTTCCCTCTAAGGACTCCAAGCCTAATGAAATGAACATAAGGTGAATGCACTTCTCAGACAGCTGTGCTCTGTGGATTTATTATTGTCATGTTAGGAAGAGAATTTGGTAGAGGGGTGAAAGATCTGGCCAGTATCAAGTGCAATTTTACCATTTGACTCAGGATTTAGATGACTGACTAAAGAGAACCCTTAAAAGTTTGTCAAGTGACATGAAGCTGGAAGTTATTCCAGGCCCCTTGGAACATAGAAATAGATTCAAATATTTGGGAGCAAGCGAAACAGTCTAAAATTAACAGGATTAAATTTGTGTCAAATAAGTATATCATTAGGAAGGAAAGTTCTAATGCACGGATGAAAGATGAGGAAGAACTTAGTGGGGCACCAGAAAAAGGTTTAGATTTCTGAAAGAATCACAAACTCACTGTGGGTCAAAAATGGCAGACTACTGCAATAAAAACAAATATCAAACCCTTGCTGGATGTGTCTGAAAGAAATGGCAATACATACTTGATGCGAATGCAAGATAAGGGAGGTGGTTATTCAGCTCTACCTGTGAAAAGCAGAAATGAAAAAAAGCTTTAGCTGGGCTTGGTGTGTAGTTCAGGGCCTGAGACAGTTAGAAAGGTCTGTGATAGAGCAGGAATCTTGCATGTACACAAGAAATGGGGTTTTACTACTTACCATTAGCTATCCTAGGTAATTCTAAAAGCTCTTTAAGTGAGAATGTCGTGCAAAAATCAAACACATTTTGCAAAAGGCTACAGACATTGGAACATAATGGTCATCTTAGCTGAATACAAAAACCAGGTTTGCTTCATCATTCTTCTCTGACTGCATCCTGAACAACTCATTTAAGGATTTTACCTAGGGTTGACTGCAGGTACTGTGGTTAACAAAACATGGAGGGGTTTCACCTGTCAATTTAAATTCATCCATGTTCTGATACTTGTTAAACATCAACAACAGCAGCTGAGGTGTTTGTAAAGAAATACTTTTACTTTTTTAAACCTGATACTAGAGAGAACAAAGAATGAAGACCTGAACTACTGTGGATACTAGATATGAAAAACAGCCTAGAGAGGTCCATCCTCTGAGTTCATAGCTAAGTAAGCTTTTTCTCTAACGTGACTCACAAGCTATGCTCTAAGTCCTGTAGTTAATTACAAAAACATGCTCTGTTTGCTCTCTCCATTTTCATTGCTGGTTTTGCATTGTCCAAACCATATAAAAGTATGCAGTGATGTCACCATATGTATCATGGAGAAGAAAAAACAGATGAATACTCTATAAACACTCTTCCTTCTTAAAACACGTAGCCTAAACAAAGGGCTTCCTCCTCCTTCTTTTAGAGAAACATGGGAAGGAGAACTCAGAGCCAAAATGAGGACACTGAGCATCAGCACACTCCTCTTAAACTTGCATTTGACATTAGGAAACACAGGAAAGTTATGTTAGTGGTGAAAAATGGGGAACTTCAAATTTAAAGGAAAGAATTCATTTCGCAGAAGGATTTTTGACACTGAGCAACTGATTTCTTAGAAATCTTCCTGACATGCTACATCACTGTATTCATTTTTCCTTATGGCAATCTTTTCTGGAGAATAACTGAATCTATTCAAAAAGCCCCCTTTTCTGACATTTTACTGCCTCCACAATGCCCATTACAAGATCTAAAACCAAATCAGCAATTCCAAACTCTAGAACATTTTTAACACATGGAGTCATTCAAAATATCTAAAATCCCCCTAATCAATCTGTAACTTTTAAATATTAATATTGATATTAATATTAACATTACAAAAATATGCAGGTGCTTAATGCTGCAGAAAAAGTAAGAGACTCTTGGAGCAGGAATGTAAAGATAAAAGAACAAAGTAATGCCCTCAGTGCCAAGAAGACAAGACAAAGAATGAAAGCTGGAAGACAAGACAAAGACAGGATTAAAGAATAAAACAGCTTACAGCAGAAGGAAGACAGTACTTTTGAGAACTGTAAAGGCAGAGTTGCAAAAACTGCAAACTGGACTGCAAATGAGACATTGAGAGCTCTTAGGGTGATGAGAAGAATAAACATCATTAATGCAATGTCAGGCAACACAAGGACACAGTGCCCAACTGAGACACAAACAAAATGCAATAATAGTAAAGATTAGGAAGTCAAAATGACCCTAAAATCATATTTTATTATCTATGTTATACATATATGTGACATCATATCTACACATGACTTCATATAAAATGAGAGCAACAAGCAAACACAAAAACACAGAAGAGAGAACAGAACATGTGGGCATGCAAGCTTTCTCTAAAAAGTGTGCCTCAGGAAAGGGAAAACTAGACAGAGATTTTATTAAACCTTTTAATGAGACAGTCAAAAGAGAAAAAGGGGTTATTCAATCAAAGGTAGAATTAGGTTAATTAAGCCAGACAACATTGAACACATGGAATTAAATCTCTGCCCAGCTGAACCTGAGGATCCAGCAGTGCCAGGGGCCCTGGAGTAGGGACAGCTGGCACAGAGGGAGGGTGGATTTCCAAGGATGGATCCTTCACCCTTGTGCCCGGGGAGACAAGAAATGCGGGTGGGTACCAGAGGAAAAGGAATGGCCAGCTGGGGGCAATGAAACTCCAGGAATCCTGGCTGATGCCAGAGCAAGAAAACAAATGTAGCTCCACTAAAATTGCTTGCCAATCTGTCCATCATCCCCTTCCCGTTCGTGTGTCCAACTCCACAATTCCTTTGGGCTGGCCACTGCCTTTCCCTCCACAGGAAAAACATTTGGTGTCTGTACTGTTCCCTGTCACCGTCACGCACAGCACTTAAGGACTGCTATATTTAAGCACTGATGTGAAATAAAGATATCTGAACTGAAAACAACAGCTATTCTTGCATAAACCCGTACACAGAAACTTAACTCAGAGTAAAAATGCTGATCTTACCAGTTTAATCTCCTTGGAAGGTATGAAGATAAGAATATTTGCATGTAAAATTCCAAAAAACTCATTCAAATTCTTATTAAAAGACACTACTCAATACTGCCACACTTAGGCTGTGGTGCTCTCTGTGCTACAAAGGTATGAGATATACTTGTAAATCCCCCACACGTTCCCTGGAAGAAAGAGGAAGGAAGGGAGGCCCTGGGGAGAAAAGCACCTTTATTATTTAGTCCTTGTAACATTTCCTCTGATGTCAGCCATGCTGCTGAAGTGAAGCACATAATTATGGTACCATTACAGTCACTGATATCAGAATATTTTTTCTCAGATTTTTCTAGACAACTAATTTTTATTTATTTATTCAAAGTAAAAAAAAAGTTTACTTGAAGATTATCCACTTTATTAAAACTTCTTATCTTTTTAAGCTACCTACAAGAGCTCCACCATGCTGAAATCCAATAAATGAGATAGAGGCACCGTGTTTTTCTGAACCAGAACACGTATAAAACTCACTCAGGTACAGGAATCTCACAGAAGAATAAATACACATTTCAAATAACAGTGCATTCATTTGAGACAGATAGCACACAGACACTGTCATTCCTCAGTTTATAGCTGCCAAGTTTGACACCGCAGATTTCATTTTCAGATCAACCCAATGGCCCTATGGATGCAGTTTAGAGTGGGCATGAAGCACCCACCATATTCAGGTAACACTTACTGCAAATACAAACCACACACTAATCTGCAAGCCCTTTCCAAAACCTTTTTTTTTCCTGGAAAGCTGTTAAAGAGCTTTTACTGCCAAGTGCCTTCTCCTACAGTGTTCCTGTTCCTAACTACTAACTTCATCTTTCAGTGCTGTGTGATGTATCTGTTATTCACAGTCAGACATTTTCTAAGATGAGGTATGCTCCTAGAATTCTGTAATTTCCCATAATAGCAAATTTCCTTTTTCTGAAAGCATCACTAGAAACAGATTAAGTATGTAAGTGTAAAACAAAATTCAATGCATTCCTAAGACAAGGGATGTACAAGAGGTCTCTAAACATCCCAAAAATGTTAGTATTGCAGGGGAGCTGCACATGGACTTCTAAAATACTTTCCTTTATTTGTTGTGATTGTGCATATGGAGCCATTAGTCTCAGTCAGTCGTCTCAGCTCTCTCCTCAGCCAGCCAGTGCTATTGATTATCTGGGCCACTGTCAGAGGGAGATTAGGACAAGGCTGACAGTTTGCTGGCTGATGTTGAATCAGGAGAAAACTCACAGGATGCCAGTACACTTCAAGGAAGAATTCAGCTTATGTACCGAAAAGGATCTCTTCCCTTTTTGTGCAGCATGTATTCCTACGTTTGTTTTACACATTACTGACATGGGGGCTGCACCAGCTCCCCCAGCTGCCCTGGAACCAGCAGCTGAGCCCAAGAAAGCTTTCTGCATGGGCAACTAGCCAGGGAATTGCAACCATTTGTTTCAGATGTTACCCTTTCTACCATCGCTCATTTTCTCAAAATCAGGTTATGGCAACATATTCCACACAGAAAAGTATCTTGACTCAGTTCAACAGTACAGGACAATACAGAATATAATTTCTACATTAGCTTCAAAATGAAGGCTGAGTCTTTCAATCCAAATAATTTGAACAATGTCTATTTGAGAGTCTCATTAGGATTACTCCACTTGTACAAGTGTTGAAGCTGCCCTGACCTTAATTCAAAAGAGGTTTGCAATAGAGCACTTTCCTTTAGAAACTCTTATTCCACCATCTCTCTGAAATTGTCCAGAACCAATGACCTTCATAAAAACATAATAGAAGAGCCATCTTATTATGGAGACTTTGAACAAAGCAAGTTCCTCAAACACACACACACAGAGGAAAAGAGTTTGCTGTTCTGCTGGCAACTTAATATTGGTTTAGCTATTTTATGCAAGGATGCCCAGGGCATTTTACTATTACCTATATAATAAAAATGTAATAACAAATTTATAGAAGGCCCAATAATTGGATAGGTGAATTCACTGACGTTTTGCCTCAGGAGATACTGGTTGAATTTACACCACTCAGAAAACTGACACCCAGACAATAAAGAATAATGCAGGGATCTGGGATTCAAAGGCCTAAAATCTGTTCCTTTTTCTGCTGGTAATGTACAGAAAGTGTCTGCACAGGTCTGTCAAATATCCTATTCACAGTGACTCAGTAAATGAAGAGCAAATTTTCCCATTTGGGGCTGTCTTTTCATATGAAAACACTTTATTACTAAATGTCACAGAAACAAAGAATGGTATGAAAAAATAGAATGTGTGTCTACCGGGAATGTTTGTGACTATCAGAGCAGCATGTAGTATGAACATAAACCAGTTTGACACTACAAGAGAGAAATATATGTTAAGTAGTTGGTGCTATTTCTGGCTTACTCCATGCTAACATTGATCCATTTTCATGCATGCTAAATAAAACCAAAATAATAACTTATGGGGTTTTTAAATAACCATTATTTTAAAATTAAGATGCCAACATTCATCACAGAACAATTAAAAAACAGTTTCACTTGAAAGGATTTAAGCAAAGGAAAATAGCAAAAGAGAAAAATACTTCAGTGTTTGAATTTTAGTCTGACCTATGCCTTGATACTGGTACTCAGTACTGACCAGTGAACCTATATGTGAATTTGCTATAAAAAAAATTAAAATTATTGTGTGTTCTATTGTTTTGCCAGCTATTTTAAGCAAACAGTCATGGATACGTTACTTTCTTACTGAAATTTGTTTTCAGCATTGATAATTTATCTGATAAATTTTATTTCCATTGCATTTTATAGGGCTACTTTAGCCTTTAAGCTGTCTAATAAAGCAGAATCGAGCTTACCATCTGCTTGTATGAATATGTGGCATTTTAATTCCAAACTCTTAAAAAGAAATCCTTAATTCTACTGACTTTTCACCCATTCTTCAGTCTTTTGTTTATTTCCAGGATCTCAAAGCAGACTGTTCAATCTCATCCTGCTTACTGCTTTACAACTTTGTTTCTGTCCAGCCCATTCTATTAAAATTATTTTACCAACACAGAATTGCAATTGCTGTACTCTGATTTATGTTTATCAGAACAGACATTTTCTTCACCTCTGTTTTTGCACAAGCTCTATTGTCTCGCCTCGCTAAAGCCTGTTTTTTCCACTGAGCTAACTTTCTGTTGGCATTCATGATATTTCTGCCCTTGACTACTCAGTAGAATTATTTATCTGCTTAACTGCTTGCTGTGCTGACCTGGATGGCACAGCACAAAACTTCACAAACAACCAAACCTCTAAACAGGAAAATCACAACAGTACAATATGTCTCACCTTAGAAAACTACTCAAATGTCCTAAGGTCTTTTAGGAATAAAACTCACAGTCAAAATTACAATTCTCAAAAAAAGAAATTTAGTTTCCAAAAGATATTCCAAAGCAAGGTAATAAAAATTTAAAGTATGCTGATAGGATAAAACAAAGCAAGCAATAATTTTTCAAATGTACATTTTCATGTCAAATTTTACTGTATTTATTCAGGATTAAAATCATCACTGCTGTTCCATGCCACTTCTCCCATCTAGAAAACCATGCATTATTTCCATATAAAAAAAACCATTGGTCAAAACTTTAATTTAGCAACATGCTTTAATTTACTGGCAGCAGAGCCACCTTGCAAACAAAATCGGTAACAGCTGATTTTTAGTCGCGGTTTCACTGTCTGATAAAACTACTGAAGCAGGGGATTTGTTCATCTCCAAAGTCTAGAGAAAATAACGTATCTACTCTTGGTTTTTCCTTTTTCAGTGTCTCTCTCTTTCTTTTAATAAAATGCCCTTTTTGACCTTTAATTTTGCTTAGGAGTTTAAGAACCAGAATGGTAAAATTGTATCCTTAGTTAAGATTACAATTCAACCATGACATTTTGTCAGGATTTATTTATTTTACTAAAAGGATTCAAAATGTGTTTGAATAAATCAAACTGTGTCTGATCTGAAATGGAAAGAAAACCTGCATCACCACATCTCCTTATGGTCTCTAATTAGCAGGGGAGAAAGAATTTTAAATGCTCAACCAATTCAAAAGCTACAAGATTGAAAAGAAATGAATTGCTGAAGACCTGGGAGAGTCTGTTTCAATGTTGACTCCCCACCAAGAACTCACCAGCTGGATAAAACTTCAGAATCTCCTGTGATTAAAATGTTTAGGTTATGTCTTAACTTACAAACATGCATTTTAAAGCATCCTGTCCTAAAAGATTTAATTGATCTGTCCCCTGTCCAAACAGCAGTCCCCACCTTCTTGCATACTTTGGCATAAGTTGGGGGTGCTAAAACTGTACCTTTCATGCTCCTCTCCTCAATCAACACATAACCCATTATAAACATCTCAAAGTCCAGCCTGGCAGCTATCCCAAATGCTCCAATCAAAGACATTTTGTTCAGGTTTATCCATTCAGTGTCAGGTTTATTTTTGTTATTTTTTGTGGTGATTTTTGTCTCTGGTAGCTGTAGAGATCTCAGAATCAAATGGGCCACTAATCTAAACTCTACAGCCAACTATTTATGCATTTCCATAGTATATTAGAACTCTCATGCAAAACTTTGGCTGCGCTGGCATAGCCTGCATGTACCATTTCATTTGCAACAGGTCAGACACCCCAGATATTGCCCATACAACTGGGGTACAAAGAAGTTCAATAAAATGAATTTATGCAGACAGAGCTGCAAAAAAACGTGCAAATTTAGTGGGTTTATTAATCCCTCCATTTAAAAAAAAGCCAAGATATGCAAAAGCTCAAAGTCTCCAAGCAGTCTGTTGCCCTGAAAACAAGGTAGGAAGAGAATTCAGAAGATCTCATTTCTAAGCCAGGATATTCAATACCTTTTATTTGTTCAAATATTCTGTGTTTTAAGCGTGGAGCAGATTTAATATATCGAGTGTTTGCAATCCACAGAACCTACAAACACTTCATTTGGGCGAAGGCAGGGAGCAGAATACATAAAGGGAATGGTGTGAAGTTTTTCATGACCAAAGTTCCTCACCACAAACTCTCCTGACAAATTTTTATTTGCCCTTACAAGGTAGATCACAGTCACAGTGTATCACAGGGGAACCTGAATGAAAAATTTCTCCAAAAATCTATAGGTTGTGGTTCCAGGCTCCCAAATAAATTTAGGTAAATATATGGATGGATCTCCATAGAATCTTTTGCAGGAAACAGATAACTAAAAGACAAAAAAAGCTGGGAAACTTTCTGTAAGGTAGAAACTCCTTTTCTAGTTGGCAGCTACATATATCAAATAATTAATCCCAAATATTGACCTACAGTGCTGCTTGCTTTAGAGATAGTGGGACAAGTTCTTTATATCAGAATTCATAAACTTGGGTCCTGAGATTTTGCACAGATATAGACAAATACTTCATTTAATCTCCTGGAATTTTTTCACAAACACACTGTACAAACCCAAATTCTCCTCCCAGTCCTTCCTGTCTCTTCATCCAGGAAGATTTTTCAGGCACAGTTTAAGGCCACTGAGCTATATATGCCTGCAATATACCTGGTTTTTCACCCTCTTTCAAAAGTTAGACAGAAACATCACATACCCTTTCTGATTTTATTTTTCCCTGCAAAGAACAATCAGAGAAAGGCCTTAAGATGGCCTCAGATACTCCATATGCTGGGCAGCTGGTGAAGCAGAAAAAGACCCCAGGTCCTGCATCACTTTCTGATGCAATCCCTGCATCCTGAGGGCATATGTCTCCCAGCGCCTTCATCCCATCATGAGGCCAAACTGCTAGTGATACATGAGCTAATGAGAAATTCACAGTCTCCTGACACACACTTTTGTCCTAAAGGTTCGTTAATGCCACAATATTATTTTTAAAAATTATTTAATGTGGAAGATTCAAACAGTTTCCCCTATCGCTATCCTTCCATCATGAGTATGTGGTGCCAGATTTGATTTCTAGGCACCCTGAGCTCAAATAAAATTCAGGCTGTTCATGAGGGCAGTAAGGATAAAAGGTGTCAGGACTTAGTGAAATTATTTATGGAAGTGGCAAACTCAAATACATGTAAACAGACAAGGTCACAAATTGAAATGCTTTTCACAGAAGACTCTCAGAATACTCCCAGCGCACAAAGCTGAGCACATTCTTAGGCCTTTTCAGGATCACAGCTGCATCCTGACATAAAACAGAAACAATGTCAAAAGATAAATAAAAAGAAAGTTAAAACTGCAGCAACTGCACTTGGGTTTGTATTTAATATGTGCTTCATAATGGTTGTTCATAATAATGAGTAATTAATGAACAGTAATTGCATTTCTCTCCAAATTACTTGCTAATTAATTGAATTTACAGTGGACATTAATATGTGAACATGGGGTGATGTTCCATTGACTGCAGCAATGCAGGAGTATCTTTTAAGACATATCTTCACGTCATTTTGGATTAGTGAGCCACGATTTTTTAATAACATCCACTATAAAGGGTTCTTAATTTCTGAATAATGCCTTTTAAGCAAAAAACAGATGTAAATATTTAATAACTACTTAAATACAACCTGTATTTAATATGAATAAAAAAAAAATCTAAAAACCAAGTATGTAAAAGTCACATGAAAGATAAAGAGCCACCATTTTTCCTCTTTTTTTTTTTTGTAACTTTACAGAAGAGTTTGAAGTATGCAAAAAAAAAAGACATAATTTGAAGGCTGAGTAAAGGCTTAGTACATAAGAGCATGAGTAAAACTACAAATGTTGAAAATTACCTGCCTTTCCAGCCTACAACACTTCTCACCGCTCTGCAAACCCGCTTCCCTTCTTTTCATCCCACCTTCCCAATATGACAAAACACTGCTTGTTCCAGTGACAGTATTTACCTGCTGACCAATTTACAGATTAAAGAATTAGCCAAAACTACTTTGCACCCAATCATGAGAACATTAGGTTTGAAAAATCTTCTACTATTGTTTTGTTATCGCATAAGCCTTTTAAACAGGCTCCTGTCCATGTATTTCAGGCAGCCACTAGAAAAACGCAGTTCTCCCTCCACCCTTTATGAGCAAAGTTCTTGCAAGGTAAAGCTCCCCATCAACAACTGATAAGTACTAACCCAGGCACTTCCTTCTGCCCTCTTACTCCTTCAAAATGCCAAGCATGTGATGTAAAAATTGAGCTCTGCATTAACATACCAGTGAAAACTTCTGATCTATTATATGCAGTTTGGGCCATTTGCTTTTCCTCTGCCCTGTGCAAGTTTGCATTAATTTTATCCATTGTCAAGAGACCAGCGACCCCTATCAATTCTTCACTTACTGTGATAGCATCATTGCCATGCACCAACTACATACTTTCTAGATTACAGGCATTTTAAAAGGTTTTCTCCATCAAAATAGAAATAAACTGTCCAAGGGGGCAGCAGACCATAAAATCCCAATCTGGACTATATGCAGTTTTCTAAATGACAGCAGAAAAACAGAAGCTAGAAATTACAATATCACAGCACTTACAGTAGCCAGTGGAAACTACCCAATCAATATCCTGGCAGCTGAACATGCTCAAGGCTGCTGAGGGAACACAAGGTGCTGACCAGAGAGCATTACAAGGTATTCTGAGTTGATCATCAAACTCCTGACAGTCTCCTCACAAGCCTGGCTTGCTCGAGTTTACCCTGTTCACTGACATGGGCTCAGACTGGGCTGAGGCAGTGCAGAGGAATGGGTGATAAATCAGCTGGAGAGAGGAGCAGTGTGTGGCTGTGACAGGGAAAACCCCAGTGCCACACTCCATGCCAAAGGAGTGAGACCTGTGCCTGCTCTGGGCCCCCCCATTACTGCTATAAATTAATAAAATACCTAAACCTTCAAAATATAAACAATTAAATAACAATAAATCAAGCTTTGTAGAAAATTCAAGATACTGAAAACTCAGGAATACCTTATTAAAGCCTTTGGGCTCAATCAGAACCTGTTGCTGGGTTTTGACGAGAAGTCAACAGAAAGTTACCTATCCCTTCGTCATCTACCCACAGCTGCCTTCTTCTCCAGTCAAAAGTCAATCTAACAGTCAGGAAAGGGCTGGAGCAGATTTATGCTTCAGGCAGAGTAGCAGGAGCTGCACATTAACAGAAATACCCCAGTACTTTTTAATCTAGCAGGGTCAAAGCACAGTAACAGCAAAGACACTGCAGAAGCACAAGTGCAGGGCAGCTGTGAGAGTCAGCCCCAGGCTCCCCACGGGGTCTGCACCAGCTCTTCGACACCTGATGCAACACCCCCAGCTCTGCCAGGGCAGGAGGCTTTCAGCCTGCCCTGCACTGCCTGTCTGCAGTGTTGCCATTGCTTGTACCCTCAGAAAGCACCCCAGGTTCTCTCCTGGACTTCAAAAATGTCATGCCATGCCACAAGGATTTGGAGTGGCATCGTTGCCATGACAGGGAAGCAACAGATAAAGCCAAATGTGTGACCTGTAGCTGAAGCAGGCAGTGCCACATTGTCCCAGGGGTCAGAGGAGCACCTGGCTTGCTCAGGTAGGACAGCTATTAAGCAGAGTTCCTCCATAACCACAGCTATCCCAAGGGAATGCCATCCCTCCTGAGCGTTCTCTCTGCTTTCTACTGTTGTAGTGGCCACCAGAGAAATCACCTTTGTGCACGGACCTGATTCTTTGGGTCTGGAGATTGCCAGTGTTAATGGGGGTCCATTAGACTGCAGGGTTCAGCAAACTTGAAGATCAAAACCACTTAAGTACAAAGAGTTCCAAGAAGCTACTTATGGGAAATGCACTTAAATGTCTACACTGTCTCCTGGAGAGTTTTCTTTGCTCTAAAGAAACCAAAGCTGCAGTTGGGTTGTACCTCTACCTCTATTATTATTGCAAAGTCATTACAAATGGAATGGGATCCTGGCTATATTGCCCCTTCATGAGTTTAAACATCATGAATTTCTAACTCTCTGCAATGTATTTTCTCTATCCATAAGCCAGAAATTTTTTAAAAAAAGGAATTTTGAGGACTTCAGATACAAACTCCATAAAACTGAACAGGCATTCATTATTATCACTATCACCTGGGTCAACTGTGAAAATTTTGACAGCAATCGAAACATTTAGAAGATATTTTAGAACATTTAGAAGATGTATTTTATCAAGTTTATCATAAAAGCCTAAAGACAAAAACGCTTCTAATAAAAATGTGTAATATGCACAAAACTTCAGTTGTACAGAGAATATAATTTTTAATTGATGAATTCCAGTGCTCTATTAAAGAAGACAATTTTCTATGTAACATTCAGAACCAGAGCATTTCATTCAAGTTTTAATTTTGACACCCCTATTAAAATTTGAAGCATTTCATTTTTACCATCAGTATAAATATGTTTCTCTTTTTAAGATCCCATATATATCAAACAGACAAAATCAGAAACATGAGAAAGAATGATGGTAAGCCAAATACAACATGTGTTTGTCCTGAATATAATTGTAACTTTATAAACTAATGAAGAACAAATACAAATTGAGAAATTCTTTGACAGTGAGCAATGTTCCAAGTGTGGTACAGAAAGGAGGAATTTTGCCTCCATAGGCAACAAGCAGCCTGTTCTTTAAGCTCTGAGCACCTCACTCACGAAACTAAGCAAATTTAGGCTAATACAGGAACAGCTCCATTGTGACACTTCAAATCAGGCTACTGACAAGGATATGCTGCTTTTGGATGGTTGTAAACCTCATATCCTTTTCCTGTATATGACAATAAAACAAAATCTACCACAAGAATTAAAAGTATTATTTTAACTTAGAAACAACACAAAAGTATTAGAGAAACAAGTCAATGATTTTGTCTGCTGTGGCGAACTAGAAAAGGTTTGCATTTCCTAAATAAAAAAATATTTTTAATATCTATATATTTGAGTATTTTATATATATTCAAAATTTCATGTATATTAAAAATTACAAGTAGAATCCTCAAAAAATTACTAGAAGGATTGGGGATTCTTGACAAACTTTTCACCAGCAAATATAGCAATAAAGTGAGTAGAAAGATTATGAAAACAGATAAATACTGTTGCATTGCCTTCTTTTTAGATAAGATAGCCAGTTCTTTCAATATCCCCAAACGCAAGGTAAGTTCTGACTCATCCTTAAGTCTATCCCAAGTCCACAGAACCTGTGTGTATCAAAATTTAACTTCTCCCTTCTTGAATTTGTAATACAAGAAACCATTGAAAGTAATTTATATATTCCTCTGGTGTTCCATTTGTTGAGTTCCTGATACCTTATTTTTTATTTTGCTTATACCCACCCCAGGCTCCAGCAAGACTAGAATGAACAGAGTAATAAATTCTCATTTTCAGTAGATGGCAAAGCTGCAGTTAATACATTATGGATGTAACAGTTTCTATAGAAATTACTCAATGAAACGTGACAGTGTCAAAGTAAACGCAATACTGTAAGTTACCAAATTCTGTTTCTTTGTCACAGTACAGCATTACAAGGAAAACTAAGCTATTAAATCTATAGCATTAAATAAATATTTTCCAACTTTATCAATGAAGAAATATTATTTGCCAACACAGGAGAACATTTTTCTCCTATTCACTTAAGCTCCATTTTGCTCTTACTAAGAAAAATTGCTGTTAAGAATATAAAAATATGTGAGTCTACAAATACAAAATATGTGACTCTAACTTCCTCTGTTGGCAAAGGGAGGAACTGAGCTGTAAAAAAAACTCTTTCCATTCTATGCCACACAGTCCAACTAACTGTGAGACAAAGGTAAATATTCAGGTAGGTTTTCCTTGAAGAACTACAAATTTGTGCTGCTCCACAGAATAAGTCCTTTACATGTTATCAATACTTTAACTGCTCAAATTTCTTTTAAAATATCAGCTAACTATTAACGAATACAATTACTAACTAGCAATTTCTAATAAATGCCTACAAATAGTAGTTTCATAATGGCCAGCTAGTGCCATTTTCTTTAAAGAATTCACTAGTTTATAGATGAAAAAAATAGACACTGATGGCTTGCTCTCCATCAGGATGAAATTAAGTCTGGCCACAGTAAAACGGAGAACAGACAGAAGGGAGCTCTTTGAAGCTGTTGGCACTGATAATATTATTATTGCAAACCTCATGCTTATTGAGAAACACATAAAAAGGAGCTGTACCCTATAACATCCCTCTCACCAAACTATTTAAACTTTATGGGATCTCTAATTTCTTTTTGCTCATACTTTGTTTCACATGGAAGGTGACAAAAAAGTCATTTTCAAGCACTGCTTTTGCTCTCTGAACTCTGCAGTGGCAGAGGACAGTGGGCATGCAGTGCACTGATTTTCCAAGAAACACACACATTTAAGTAAAAATAAAAGTCCTTTTTTTCTAATGCATCTTCCTTTATGTTTCTTGCCTTTTCTCTTGTTAATGCTGCACAGATGGGACAGCTTGAGTGGAATTCCTTCCTGAATCTCTCATTGTCAACAAAATGATGACTCTATGTTCAATCCTTTCCTAATAGTCATGATGAATCTCTTATTCCCTTTTTTGGATTCTTCTCTCCCTCTTCACATTTCAACACTTCCCTTTCAACTTTTGTGTGGCCAATACACACAATTTCTAGCACATCTAATGGCACGCATATATTTGCTATTAATTTTAATAGAATACTTCCTACACAGTAGATTGAGATAAACACCAAACCAGACCACAAGTCAAAGAAACTTTCAATATTCAAATACATGTATATTATTAAAACAGCATTACATAAAGTACAGGATTTTTCTCTATAGTTTGATGCTTTTGCGAAAAGAATAGAAAATGCACTGCTGTCAATTAATACATTATGTTCTAAAAAATTCTAAAGTACGCAGAAATTGTGAAGCTGCAGAAACTCAAAACATTTGTAGTTAAAAACACATCAGTATCATAATTATCTGTTATGAAAAGAAAGGGTTTTTTTTCTTTTGACTTACAAGAGAAAGATGGAAGAATAAGATTTCCCACTCTGAATTAAGAACTGCTTATCAAAGGTACCTAGAGGTACACATAAGTGACATTGTGACTCTCAAAAACAGCATCCCCTCTGTAGAATTCCTGAGAGCTTTTAAAAATGCCACTAAATGCACATGAAAGGACTAATTAGCCACAGTGCAGGACTGTGGACATGTTAAGCATTCATAATTCCTAAACACCATCATAACTGTTCCTCCCAGGACAGCTGGGAAAGACTGTCCGTGGGTAATGTCAGCCCAGGGTTCCAACAGGTCAGTGGGGAAAACTCCTCTCACTCCTTTCTGATGCAGCAGAGAGAAGTGAGTTTTTTAGGAAAAAGGAATACAGGTAAGGCAACCCCGTGTCACAGCCTTGTCTGGTGTGCTTTTGACTTCTGATTCCTCAACAGATGCAGAGATATCTGAACCGTTTTAAAAAGCTGATCAAAACTTTAAGCAGTAAGGTGCAGCTGTTGATCTATTACATTACATGGAGTGAAGCTTTGCATACTCAACAAAAAACATCAAAAAATTCTATTTTTCACTTTCTTTCAAGACCTTCTTTGCACCTTGGGAACACACTTTATGGTTAAGCCTGTGCTCTGTATTCCAAAGCCAGCCAAGCACGGTAGAAACCTGTTCAAACTGTAAGATAAGACTACACACTAAGAACCAGCAGCCTGTCATCTCATTTCCAGACTTGACTTGTACTGCATGGCAGTGCTCAAAGCCATATTCAAGATTCTCACACTGCACAGTGACACTTCAGCCTGCTGACATCTGTGAGTGTTTCTACTTCTGTGTGCACCCTCAGGCCCAAAACTTGAAGAAAATGGAAAGGGTTGGAGGACATCCCTATTTAGGCATTTCTTCATAAGCCTTATAGATGGAAGATAAAAGATAATGCTGCTGTGTGAAAAGATCTAATACAAGAAGGATGCTGTATCCATTTGTTATTGCACAGCAAATGTACTGTGTTTCAAGGGCCTGGTACTGATTCCTCCTCTATTTTGTTGTATGACTGCAGTTAGTCCCAGTGTTAAATTAAATGTCTGCCTCTTGCAGGGGGTGTAATCCAACAGAAATTGGAGCCACATCAGTTTGTAACGAAAGCGGACTAAGGTGCAAAACTTTTTGTGCATAAAACTTCCCATAAACTCGTACTAGATGAGAAGGTACCACTTAAAAAGAGAAGTGCCAATAGAATGCCTTCAGAGTCTTGCTCTCTACAAAGTGCAATGACACATGCTGACCTGCCCTAACAGGTAAAGGAGGTGGCAAGTATATACCCTCCTTTCATATGAAGTAATCCAATCACATTTCCAACTCACTCTGATGTGGGAGGACAAATGGCAGGACCTGCACATCTGTTATGGCAGATACTTTTACATTACTGAGAGGACCTGCCTGGGTTGCATCCCTGAGTATTTTCACTTGGGTCCCAAGGCGAGAATTACCCATTTAAATGTCACATAAAAGAAAGGCTGATGGATTTTATACACTAGCGTGATCGTCTAATGTACATACTGCCTTATTTATTGCTCAGTTTAATTTTTTCCCTTTAGCATGCGTCACTCTTGGTGATCATGAAGGTCTATAAATGAAAAGGAAAAAAAACTCATCTGAAAAAAAAAGAAGTCTGGAAAAAAAGTGTTTGGTCTGAAAAAACATGCAAGAGAACAGATGTGAAAAAACACTCTGAAAGTATTCCTGTATAGGTAACAAGAGCAATTTTATTTCTATTAATTAAACTAATGCTTTAATTAATTAATGGTGAGATGCAGACATAGTCATCTCCTTCAGTCAATTAAAAAAAAAGCTTTATGAGTATTAACAACTGAAAATCAAATCAAATATGAATATTAACATCTTAATGTGCATGCAAAGTAATTTATTAATAGATTAAAATTTTAGAAAGCTGTTCTAATTAGATGTAGCAGTAATCCCTCTGATATGCAAGCAGTGCATTTGCCTTAGTGTATTAACTTCTATTAATGTTATTTTAATATACGCTTTGAACCAGAGATTATGAGCATCAGTTCTGCATAAAGTTTGCTTTCAGGAACATTCTAGTTATAATTACCAAGGAAGCTTTTTCAGCTGAATACCACAGTACAAGACATGCATCATCTTCCTTTTTATTCCAGGTATATTTGTAGAATTGCTTGACAGATCAGGCAATTTTTCCAAAAAACCCTTCACCTCTCTGAGGCCGTATTCAAGCGACAGCTCAGATAATACAGGGCCAGTCAGAAATGGGAAACAAAGGACTTGGATGCTTGCAGAAACTTGCTAAATTAGGGTGGTAGGGTGAAAAACTAAACCAGCAGAGTACCCCATCTGCTCCAGCTAGCAAGCAGAACACCTAAAACACCCACAGATAGATGGGACCTGGCATAAAGGAAGCAGAAGCCTCCTACCCGTAACAGCCTGTTCAATTGTTGATGACTCGTAATACTAAGGGATTTATTTATTGTTCCACGAAATTTGAGAGGTTTTCAGGATTTTTTAAGAATTTCTCTTGGGATAAAAGGATTTTTAAAAGTCATAAGACATCTCTTTGACTTGACAAAATATATAAAATATTAAAAAAAAAAAAATCATGCAGTAAAAAGAGAAAAAAATACCCCAAATAATCTAAATCCCACTTCAGAGAAATTATAATAGCAGCATTATATACTAATACTTGATGATTTGGAAGTATTCCACAGCCCAAACTCAATTTACAAATTTAATGGGACATTTCTGCATTTCAAGACTGCCAAATCTACACACATCTCAAGGATTCTGTATGCTTTCATCAGGGAGCATGTATTAGGAGATAGTGAAGAAATTTCATATTTTCGCTATCCTAGAAGAAGTAGACACAAATAAATTTAGCTTTTTTGCAACCAAATACAAATTACTGAGCTGCAAGAAGAGCATATAATGTAGGTATCATGCGATTTAAACAGGGACAGGGGAGAAATATTTTTAGGTTGCCAATATTTCAAATTAGTCATGAATTCATCTTAGCTTAATTGCAATTACTGCTTTTCCTAATACTAATTTTCCTGCCAGCTGGAAAGTAAAATTGATTGAAGTTACTGTGGTTTTTTAGATGTCTTAAGTACACCATAATGTAAAGAACATCACAAATATATGCTAAAAAGACCTCTGAACATGGAAATTTCTCTACCATCCAGTGTGATTAACCTAATATCCTGAAACTATGTTCAGAACTTGTGTTATACCAATGCGTGTTTTAGCTGCACTTTTCGATGGGGTAGTTGTTGCTAAGGGAAGGAATACTGGCATCCTGATCTCCCTGAATGGTTCTCCTGGCAGCAGGCACTTTAAATAGAATATACAAAAATACACTGCTGTTGTGAAAATCTTTGCATGCATTTCCAAACATTCTCACAGTGAGAGTTTTGTTAGACATCCACTTTTCTAACTTGGAAGAAATACTGCTAATAAAGACCCACTTAAACCAATGCATATTTAAAACAACTAAAATATTAAGAGTAACATTTCATAACAGAGATTAGTAGGGTATAAACCTCTTGCAGAAGGTCATATTGTACAAATCCTACTAATTTAAATGGAAATACTATCTTTGAACTGAAAAACAGTTTGGCTCGTGAAACCAGTATGCACTCCAGTTAGTATGTAAATTTGGTCTAGCATTTACTACTAATGTTCAGCATGGTCTGAGGCATGTTACCAAACAGAAACAGCCCAGAAAAATCAGGTGTGTGTGTCTCATATCCCAACATCTGAGAGCACCATTCTTGCACACTCACAGCTGATCTTGAATGCACCTGGGTGTTTCTAGGGATATATCTCATGTATCTCTTGTGAGGAATGAAGGTGACTATAGCTGGTCCACACTATACCTGGTCTGGAATTAGACACTGTCAGTTAAAAGCACCCAAGACAGAAACTGGTCACAACAGCAAATAATCTGGATTTAGTGAGTCTCTCTCCTACAATCACTTTCATGTATTCCTGAAAACACTTGCAGCTCTGGCTAATTTTACTGTACCATTTCTTAGTTACTTCACAAGACAATTCCCAAACAGATCGTCTAACATAGCTGAAAATATATCTCCTGGTAACAAAAAAAATTTATTATTTTTACTTTCAGGTCTTACAGCATAAACGATCTTAATGCAACAGCCACACACAACATTTTCTTAAGTCAAACATGAACACTATTAACTTTACCAGCAGAAAATTTTCCTATTCAAAACCACAGACCACCATGAGCAACAACATACTAAAGATAAGGGGCATCCATTATACCTTAGACTCCCAAAGTATTCTGCATTATTTGTACATTCTTGTGCAGTACATATAATAATGGCACCACAGCCTTAGATTGATTTAAGCTGCAAATGGAATGGTAGCTGAAGAGATCTTTATTATAGCTGAGAGTCACAAGCATGTGGCAAAACCCTCTAAACATAAAAAGTGTAGATTTAAAAATGTAAAATCTCCAGAGGTCAAATTTTTTCTTGTTCCATCACACCAGAGAAAGCAAAATATGTTCATCTCTGATTCAAGACTAGTGATTCTAGGAGACAGATCCGCTGAGCCAGAACTATGCTGACTATAAGATACAATATGATGAAAGATAAAAAGGAGAAGTGCTTTGATTTGAAATACTTTTTGGGACAGTAAAATTTAAAAGCTGTAGTTTAAAATATGTCTTTCTCTAAGGCACCAGCCCATAATTTTTTAAAAGAAATGCATTTCTCACTCAGAATTGGAGTCAACAAATGGCAATACTTTGGTGAAAGCCAGAAAAGACATAAACCAAAGAAATTGATGAAACATTGATTTTATGTTCTTTCTTTGAGGCTTCCTTTCAACTTTGAAAGTGGAAGAACTGAGAAAAAGAATAACTGAATTTACAAAGAAACTTCAAAACCATCACAGCTGATGAAAGAAGCAGCATCAATTCCACACATTTCACACAGGCCAGCACATTAGCACTCAGTGGATAAAAAAACATGAATGTAAGAAAAAATAGATTGAAGTGATGCTGTACTACAAAAGGTAGATTGGAGATAACAACAATCAAAATTGTTGTTATGACACAAAAACTGCAAAAGTATTTTTCCTTCCCTGCATTTCACAGATGCTGGCAAGGTATTGAAATTTTGTAGTGACTCCCATCACAAGACAGATAAAATAAAAGCCACAGATAAATATCTGTCAAGACTGCAGTTGAAAGCCATAATCTTTTAACTTGTCAGTCTTCATGTATGGAAAGAAAAGGGAAAAAAATAGAAAAGATAGAACAGGAAAAGCATACAAATAGCCTAGGGTTTCTACCTTTGATTCTTGTTCTTAAACAGTAAGAAAGTTGCCTGAAGCTTTTCAATGCTTGTATCCATTGGGAAAATTTGTATGCTGCTGCTAAAAAGGAACCTCAGCACTTAATCTTCCTCTGTGCAGCAAAGTAATGACTTTGTTTTGGAATTAATTTGAATAAATCTGAATAAAGAGATGATTGTTGGAGGTCTTTGGGAAAAAGAAAAATAAACAACAAACCAACAGATTTATAGCTAAAAAAAAAAAAAAACAAAACAAAAAAAACCAAACCAAAACAAAACAAAAAAAACGGCCTGGGTCAGAAAAGACTTCTCAAACAGACACAGGATGAGGAGAGACAGGGAGCAACACCAATGTGCAATTGTGCCAGGTAGAAACAAGATTCCAACAGACAGCAGCGGGAAGAGAAGTATCCCAGGCACTGGGGAGTTCAAGGCTAGAACAGGATGAAAGGACAATCACTGAGCTCAGGACAGAGGTGATGAAGGCACAGCAAAGTTTGCAGCCACAGCTGGAAAGGAGCGAGATCTGCAACACTGGTACTGGTGCAGCACCTCACTCAGTCTATAACACCAAGGATGCCACCTCCAGTATTTTCTTGGAACACCAGCTCCTCTTTCACAGAAGAGATGACTGATTTCACCACCTGCTCCAGGAGTCTTAACACAAGTAAGAGAAGTATTACAGAACTTGTACGTTCATTCACATCTACCTTTTCTCTCAACTGAAAAAAAAAAATTTCTTTTAAACTTTCAGTTTCTTCTGTAAGGGAATTTAGCATTTCCTGTCTGAATTGTAAATATAAACCTTACCTCCTCATTTTTAGATGTTATTGCTGACAGATGTCATCCACCTGGCACTGTCATTGAAATGTACTTCTTCCTTCAATTTATTTACTAACATTCTTTAAAATAAAAGTGAGTCTGTGTGGTTATTACAAAACACTTGGTACTTCCCACAAGCCTGTGACCGTGTCCATATTCTGGACATGTTTGTACTCAGGCAATTGCATTCTCACCGTGCAACGTAATCCTTGTAAAATATCAGCTGGAGAAAATAGCTTTTAGACTTTCCAAATAAAAAATTCTTGCTGTGACATGTTGTTAATACAGAATGGATACCTGCATTCCTGAAAAGGATGAGCAATCCCTAAATATGCCACCTGTAACTACACCTGTAGTTTACAGTACAAACATGTACTGTAGGTGGAGAATTGCCACATGTAAATTGAAATCAAATTTCTTGCTGACTTACACCTACAGGAACAACAGCGTTTCAGAGCTCAAAGAAATTCAATGCAGAGCAGTGACTGTATGCACCCACAGACCCTTGGATAATTCTGTGTGCAAACCCAAAACATGAGGAGCACCGAGCCATGCAGGGAACTGAGTAACATCTCCTCAGTGACACGTGGTGGCTCTGTTCAGAATGCCAGCAAGCCACAACCACACACCACGTGTGCAGGACTAACACACTACTGAAAAGGAAGGAAGAGGGCATGAAATAGAAGGGGGGGGGGGGGGGGGG